>JAHZMX010002934.1:0-12525 GCA_027743895.1 Seira musarum
TGTTGGTGCAATCCAAGTGTACATTATCGTCATCATCATTATTATCTCTATACCTTTATATACGATAATCAACATAATATTATAAATCCATTATTTTCCCCTGAAAGAACTGCAATCATTATTGGGGGAAGGTTCGCCTCTGTTCTCAGCACATTATCGAAATCCTTATGACTGTAATTACCCAACCTTCTACGAAAGTTGCATATATTTTCACTCCTTTTGCCTATTTCGTGACATCCTGGATTACTACTTTTTCGCCAAAGCAATAATGCCGTAAAGAATGAAATGCATATCTTTTCTGATGTGTAGTACTATACGTACCCGCTTCTTTCTTCAACCAAGTGGTTTTTGTGATACTGATTAAGTACGTATTTGAGTGTTCGTGTTGTTGATACTGAATGAAAAATGAATGAAACAAAAAACAGCAGCCATGTAAAGGAATGTGAATTAAACTTTAAGAAACTTGATTGAATCAAACAATGTGCAGAAAAGCAGCAAAAAATTGATTGAAAATTATTTCCCATTGAGTACAAGCCAAAAATATGCCTACTTTGATGAGATCATCGCCATTTTTTCTGGTCTCAAGTACTTGACAAAGAAAGGTTTTGATTATCTTGATGATGAACCACTACAAGTTCAGTAACAAGTGAGAGTTTATTTGTCTGAAACGATACTGAACATTTCTCGAGTCTTGGATTGCGGAATTCCCGAATTTGTCTGGATGTCTGGAATGGTAATTGGAATTTGAAATATGAAAGCAAATCATTACTTTAATATACAAAATTGGGATCAAAGGTTATTTTATTGTGCAAACATACAAATAATGAGTCTTTGTCATGCCTAATTTTGTTCAATACTGACTGAATTGCATATCTGCTATAAAATGTCATTTTAAAATAGTGAGTGAACTTCAGTCATAGTCATATGAAGAGAAACATTGTTAGTTAAAACATACTTTAACAATAAGGCATACCTCATACCCCATGCTGATCTTGCTTACAACTGCAATGTGACAGAGGGTCACAAGATTCCTAATTTCCACATGGTCTCCCTTCTTCATTCCACATTTTTTCCAGACGAACAAAAAAATTTCCTGCATTTCATACACAATTTGACGGGGTTTTAAAATCGCGTTATCCCATTAGATACACACAGTTTCGACGCATACCTTCACGCTAGCTGTAGATGTGGCATTAGTTTTTCCACATCCTCTGTTTGAAAGAGTTTGCACTGGCAGAGGTCGTAGAAAAAATATAGTGAAATGAATAGTGCTATTACATTACTGTCGTCTACATGCATTCCTCTCATCTCCCATAACAGAAATGATCAGTATAGGTGAATGTTCGTCTATATTATCATACAGATCGCTTGCTTTGCTACAAAGATGTTGATCATCATCATCATCTTCGTCATCATCAACTCGAACCGCATTCCACAGTGGTCAACTCCACTATAGAAACATGGGGAAATACTTCAACTCACTGCTATTGCGATGGTCATAATAATGATGGCTTTGATATGATGATAGCAGAAATACTTTTAAAAGTTGCTTCCACCACCACCACACCACTATCACTTCTTTACAAAAACACATATTTTGGTATGACAGGCAAAAGCAAGGAGCTAGGCAGGCAGGGTTGTTTTTTTCTCTAGTGATGGGGGTGATGTTGTTGATGATGATGATGATGCTCTTCTCATTCCTATTATCCCAGTAAATGTTCATTTTGCCCTGAGATTCCACACCATCACCAACTAGAAAAAAGCCACCTTAAAAATGCCTAAGTACAAAGTATAATGCTACATAGTCCTGAGTAATCTGAAAAGGTGCATTGCATTGTTAGCATAGCGCAACAAAAAAGAGATAAAGCCGCATAGCATAGTTCTGGCTCGACAACAGAGAAGAACATTTAGTATTTTTTCACAGCTTTTACATACCTTTGCCATCATACATTTTTACTTTATATTCTTCTCTTTCAAAAAAAAAGTTAGGAGAGAAGACCTCAGAATCTTGTAAGCATGTATTAATATATGGCTCATAGATGGATGGATGGACGGACGGCTCTCTTTTCAATGAGGTGACCGAGTAAAACTATTTGGGTTTGCTGGGCAACTCCACTTAGCTCACGAAAATGTAAGCAGCAAAAGCGAGAAGAGAAGACGCAACAGTTGCTCACCACTTTAGTTGTATTATTGAAGCCGTTGTTGCCGCAGCAAGTGATGCTGTGTCTTTTCCTTTAGGAATGCATGCTGTTTTTGTTACCTATGTGTGCATATGAAAGAATGTGTTGTTAGTTTTCGTTTTTTTTTTTTTCGTGAAGTGGGCATTTTCTCTTCATAATTGTTATAATAATTTTTTTGTGTGGTGAGCTACATATATTTTTAGTTTGTTTGACCAAAAAAATTAGAATATTATTTGAATAATATTCTGTGCTTTTTGTATGCAAATCAAGTGATTCTTATCACAATATTGTTTTCAGTGCGGCTTTGTGATTATTTAAAGCAGACCATCAAAATCATTTTAGTGCTTTATTTTAATTTAAAGAAAGATTCTTTTGAGGATATTCTAATGAGGAATTGAGAATTTGTCGGAAAGCATTCTCAACAAGCTGAATTTTACAAGGTACATTTCATGATTTTTTTTGTCTTGAATGCGATTTCCCAGGTTCATGTTTTTGCATTTGTCATTTTTCAATTTTGCAAGCATGTCAAACTCACTTTTATTATGTTTGAAAAATAGTGTCTGGCTCATTAACATAAAAATAAATATTTTTTCAAATTGTGCATTCTCATATCTGATCAAACCCGAGTATTTCTAGCCATCGTCGGGGCAAAATAATGTTCTGCATGATTGCAAAGCAAAATGTAACCAGATTCCTGTTTCGCTTCACATTCACATCGATAAAAATCGAAATAAGTGAAGGAATGTGTGCATATTAATTATCGAAAGCACAAAAGAATTCCTGCCAGAAAGAGAGAGAGAGAGAGAATCGTTTTTCTTTCTTTCTCGCTCTGAGCAAAACTCACAACGCAACGTGTCTACAAAGAGAAAAATGAATTCCTTTGAGAAACATAAGAAAACTTGCCGTGTGGTGTGTGTATGTGCAGTGCATCCCTCAATTTTTTTCGTGAAATACCTAACTATACAACCATTCAATTAGTATACAGTTGTTATTATTATTGTGGTTTCCTTTATGCCATCATCATAGCAGACTAAAGCAATCCATCATTCATACAAAAAAGGTTGATAGTTGATGCATTGTGATAGTCGCATATTTTTTCTCTGTAGGTTTTACAATGAATGCACATATTCGAGCATCTTTTTGTTTTTGTTCATGGGGCAGTGCAATAAAGTCTACCTTTGACTTGCTTTTTGGTGCGTCACATATCACATCGACACTGTTTATACATACCTGAGCTGAACTTTACTCCTTTACGTCGTCTTCTCTGATTTGTAATAATAATGGGAGCTCGCGCATACTTTTCCAACAATCTTACAACAATCAGTAGGTACAATTTAAGAGTTGAAACGCGTTAGATAAAAGTTAGCGAATCTCTTTTGTTTCTAGAAGTGTAGGTAACACTTTTGATTCCTTTACATCCGATACCACATTCTTGCTTTCCATCCATAGAATTACAGCAGCTGTGAATGACAAGAAGACCATTCAGAGCAGTAACAACTCGTTCCGTCCACGACACGACGCGACTCCCATAATGCTAAATCGTTTATCAAAGAAGACCAGTAGTAAATGAGAAGATTGTTGATTTGCTGTATGATTACGATTACATTTTTCTTTATGAAAATGGATATGCAAAAATAATACAGAAAGAAGTGAGAGGGGAACTGCGACGGACATACCTTGATCTAAGTCAGTGATAAGCACTGCATACCAGTCTCAATTGTGTGTGAATATAATGGATGAAGGTATTGGCAGTGAATATTTTATGTGGGAACCTGTAATACGTTACAGGAGAAGTTAAACTGAACATAACATGAATTAATAAAGGAATGTTGAATTCCATTGCATCGTCTTCCTCAAAAGAATTGCGTAGTTGATGTAGGTAGATAGCAGTTACTTACCACATGAATAAGTAAGATAGCAAATATTTTCACTTGGAAAAACAAGGAAAACGTTCGCAATAATTATGGTTGTTTTCTTATTTTCTGAGGACAGGTCAGACTATGCCTGGAGTTCTTTTTTTAAGAATGGAATGTGGTCTGAGATTTGAAACCTATTTTTTACCCGTCTAATCTAATCCACGTCATTCATTAGCTCCCATCAAGTGCTTAATTACACAAGTTAATGTTGCAAAATAGTTTTGGGAAGAAGAGCAAATCTGGTCTTAGACTTGCCCCGATTATGTATTCCCCCGAGATTTTGCGAAATTGCTTTCTGAAGCATTCATTTATTTCAGTTAGGTATGTTCTCCAAAGCTATTATGATAAAAAGTGGACGAAAAAAACTTGCTTCAACCTTGTTAAATTCCAGTAAGAAAAATGAGTATCATGATGATGATGAAGAAGAAGATGGGTCTGAGTGGAACATGGACAGAGGGAGAAGAAACCAGCAGGGGATTTTGTATGGCAAACTCAAACATGTCTCCGTCTTCGACGCTCCGCTAAAATATTTACTTTTCTCAATATCATATTCCTATTAGGGATGCTTGATTATGCGCATGTTTTTTTCTTATGAGAACAAAAGAAAATGCTATTCTGCATAAACTTTGTACCCAATTTTACATAAACTTTGGTTAAGCTTCAGCGAACCAATTACATTTGAGATATTCCTGCGGGTGTAATAAGTGCAAATCTGAATGGGGGTTGATTTTGATTTTTTGGCATGGAATATTTTAGACGAAAAAAGATAGAAGCATTTTGATTATGATTACAATTGCTGATTGGGTTAAGTTGGTGGCAATAATAAAAGAAGTTCCTTTTGGGGGACGCTGCCTTTTCCTGCATGCAATGTTATGCATACATACAAATGTACTTTATGAAGAAATACGGTATGCTGCTGAAGAATAAAATGTGCCGCGTATCTTCATGTTTCTTTAATAAATTGTATTGTCATTTTTTATGCATGTAAAGTTTTACTCCTCCTGGCTGTGTTTGCAAAAAAGGTGAAATGAAGGCTTTGCAAATATTTTCACATTCATAAACTCGTCTCGTTTACTATTTTTCTTCACATACATATTCCTTTCGTGGGTTTTGTCATGCAGCCAAGGAAAAAAAACTGAATTTTGCTTATTACGACATTCATCCGTTCATTGTATGTCTATGTCTGTCCGTACGTGTTACTTATCTTGATTACAAAGATGTACCTTTTTTTTCTTCGCCAGTCACTCATTCACCAGGAGTGTTTATTAAATGAAATTACTGCTCCTGGCATTTTATAAAGTAGCAATAATACATTTGCATCTGGCAAGATGCTCTTGAGGAATTTTCATTTTTGCAATTCTTTCCATAATATCTTTGCAGGTGCAGGTGCTAGACAGTATAATCACTTTTGTGATATAGATGGTGTAATAATTGTAAAACAATAAACCCCAAGAGTAATCATGAGATCATGGAGATTGTTCGTCTTTGAAAGCAACGAAATATTATGTCCATCTTAGCTACTTCATTTGAATAGAATACGACTCATTGCATTGAACTGGAATCAATTTTTAATTCATTATTCGTTCAACCCTACACCTTGAAAGCCATACTTATTTGTCATCACTATTAGCATATCACCAGCTATGCAATTCACTCTTGCTGCGCAAACTATGTTTTTCTATGCAATTAATTATTATCTACGACAAATGCAGAAATGAAACTAATAGGTTGTTCCTAAGGTCAAGCGTGCTAATTCGATATTTTTTATTGCTGCAGACTATAACGAGGACATCAATGGAAAGTTGTATCAAATTTGGACTACAAACGAAATGGAAATTGAATTTCGTAATAAACGATCAAAATAAGAATTTGCATTGAACTGAAGCAAATTAAGGAAACAGTTTTGTTGAAAGCAATTCAAATTGTTTAATGTAATCGTGCCTTAATTCTTGTTGCGGTTACGCCTGTCCATTTTGGCATGACACAAAAATTTGTAATCATCATCACCGTTGGAGTAATTTATTGTGCAATTTCCAATCAAAAGTTATGATAGATTGGTTCATGAATAATTGTAGACAAACGACAGACTCGTGTTGATGAACAAAGTTTTTTTTTCTTCAACTTCATTATGCTTTCGAATGCAATTTGAATACGGAGTCAATTACATGCATTTTACATTATGACATGACATGATACGCAATGTAATCATGATCAAAAAATGAAAAAGTGCTTTTCGTTCAAAGAACAATGACACGCTTTGTGTTTGCCTGACGTTCGAATTAGAAAATGCTTTAATGGAAGATGTGAGCATGATCACCACTTTTTGATCAGATATCACTTATCCACAACGATTATTATGTACTACTTGGAATGAACGTGAGCCGCAAATGAGAAATCAATTCTCAATCTGAAATTGCAATCGAGACCGTTTGCTTTGCTTTCGTTGTTGGCAGTTACACAAAAAGAGTCTATTGACCGACTAAGATTTCTTGATTAAAATTTTCTTTCAGAAGATCAGACTTTTAATAGAAACAAGAATATGTAATCCATAAAAAATCATTTAATCCAGTGACATTTTGATTAAAAGCTCTGATTCTTTTAGTGTTGAAAATGAAAGTAGTGCAAGTGAAAATTATTCGAGTGACAGCTGAATGTGAAATGTGAAAGGTTTGTGAAACTTGATTGAATTATTGTGTTTTTGGAATTTTAGAAAAAAAATATATTGAACCGTTTCTATTGAGTGCTTCAAAATGGATACCGCTTGTGTAATAATGATCAATGTTCAAAGTGCTCCTCTCCCCATCATTTTGGATGATGGAACTTTTATTGGAATTTAATGCGGGTAAGTTTAATTACTTTTGGTTTAAAATTATTCAAATATGCCAGATTATCGCAAGGTAGGCTGTAAATTCAGAAGCCAATAAATTAAATGGATGGTTCAAGAACTACCGGATTCACCAAAAGTTAGTCAAGTGAACTAAAAGCTCTCTGATGATTTTGGATGATGGAACTTTTATTGGAATTTAATGCGGGTAAGTTTAATTACTTTTGGTTTAAATTATTCAAATATGCCAGATTTTAGCAAGGTAGGCTGTAAATTCAGAAGCCAATAAATTAAATGTATGGTTCAAGAACTACCGGATTCACCAAAAGTTAGTCAAGTGAACTAAAAGCTCTCTGATGAATGAACGATGCACAAACGATTTGAAAGATTTAAAAATTCAAATAAAGCATAATTTTATTGAATGATGTCGTAAAATTGCTTCAGTGATTTCGATCCACCTTCACCACCACCATCATCATCCATTCAAAAAAGAGAGCTTGAAGGCAGTAGCGAATAAATAAGAGGGAAGAAGGATAAATGTCAAGAAGAATATTGAAAAAATACTTTATGACCTTCCATTCCAAAAGGCAAGCGGTGATGATCATGATCATTAGTCACTACAAAACTCCTGTAGTTGTATTTCATTCATTGTCAAGGAGCAAAAATACAAATGGTTTATTGCTTATTTGTAGGCTATGTTGATTACCTCTTTCTTTTGAGTATGGGAAGTAAAAACTGCATTTATTGCTATGTTGCATGGCAGGAGCAATTAATTGCAAAGGACGGGGAAGGTTTTGTACATTTTCTTTTTTGCTACTTCTTCTATCTATCCTCCCCTGAAGGTTGAAAATTTTCGGTTCTTATTACTCGAGGGATGGATCAATGTATTGGTGTGCTGATTCTTAAGTGAACAGCAAAGCCATATTTCATTTTAATTTTAATTTACAATCACTCGCAGTTTAATCGTTTTTCAAACATCAATATTGTCTCCCAGGATTGAAAAACAGAAGTCAATTCTTTAGCTCGACGAACTATATTTCAGTAGCGAAAACAACCATTTTCAAAGTAGTTATATGGAAGATTGGGGATAAGCCCGAAGCATAGCCGAGATTATGGTTATTACATTTTTTACTAGCTTAGGTCAGTGGCACACCATATTTGTCATTTCGAGATGGGAAGGTTAGCTTGTTCTTGTTCACTTTACATTTACTAACAGATCAACAAAAATATTCAGTGGCTTGTTAAAAATTGGCTGAGAGAGTTTTAAAAGGATGAAATAATTTTCTTTTGCTGAATATTGACATGACCCAGGCAAAACGCTGGCTCCAAAGGAAGATCCATTACCAGATTAGAAAATCCTTTGGTGGTCGTTCCCCTCGTTAAATGATACAAATCTGAATGCATATTTTCACAGAGCCAATAATACCAGAACATATTTATCTTCTGTTGTCTTGTGTAAAATTCACAAGAAGTAGAAGTACTGTGCAAACTCGACTTGAAGCAAGTATTTTTGCTAATCCCATGTAGCATGAGTACAATCAACTTGTCAAATTTTGCAAAAACGGTTGAGACATCCCTATTTAAGTTGGCAATGTTAGACTTTAAGCTTTCATATTCCGAAGTGACTTTTAAGGAATGAGCTTTTCTATCCAAATTTAGCTTAATCCAAATCTGGTCATAAGCAAACAATTTTGACTACTTGACATTTGAAAGAATGCAAAAGGTGAAGAGAATAGCGGATCATTCAAGATGACAAATTTGAAGTCAACTTTTCATACTCAAACTCAATATTCGGCAAAACTTGAATAGGTAGTTGTGGCGGTGACAGAGATGCAAAAATTTGAAAAGAAATAAGTTCAAATGAATCTGAATCAAAATAGTTTGTTCGCATCATGTCATGATGCCTCATAGGATGTGTGGCAGACAAATGACAACGGAATCGATTAGCTCATCTGTATTGACATAAATGGTGATAGTGAGGTTGTGTGTGTTCCTCTTATCAGCATTATTATGACTTTTTATGTTTAAAAAAATCTGTCTATTTAACCATACTTATCAGTCACCCTCACCCAACAACACACCGACATTCCTGATGAATGGAGTCAACCAAACGGGGCAGACTGCTGCGTGCCAGTCTTCCATATAAGTATGTATGATCAGTTCTAGAAAAGACATTCACATTCCTTCCAAATCCGCTCAAGTGAGCTGGCACACAAATATGCCGAGCCGTGTCACTGTTTATACTGTCGAGAAGGTACAAAGTGCATACAAGATTTTGAGCAAAATATCCTCATGACGCAAACCTTTACGGGACGACGAAGACATAAAAAAACAATGTTTTAAAATGGAGCCATGAAACTAAATGTATTCATGGCCGAGGCCAAATGTTAAAAGATAATGTTCCTGAAGAAATTCCTGAATTCCTATTATCGTTCCTCTTTTGAGTATGCTCTGTACAAAACATCCATATTTCACGGCTTTTTCATGAATTGTAAAGAGCCATATTTTAAGCATGCTATGAGGGCATAGGGCGCACACCCCGTAGAATAGTTATCAGTTTTAAAATGACATTGTGTGAATTCAAGCCTTTATAAAGGTTGGATCGTGCCATTCCCCATTCAAAAAATTTTGTACGCCATTGTATATGCAATTTAATACAGCACTATTTCATTTTTTACATGAAAGATAATCATTACCCTCCATAAGGACTAAAAAATCAAGTTTTCCACTGGGGAATTCAGTTCATGTCACATTTGATTGGCATATGATTTGATTCTTTGCAAATACTTATATTTTGTATCATATTGTCATTTAACAATGCATACTTGATTGTTTGATCTGTAAATAAGGTGATGGTGATATTTAATCCCTGTGTGATCATTTTTTTCTTATTGCATGCATACTTACATACAAAATTCCTAACATGATTAAATATCATCATACGTCATCAATCGAATCGATAAAAGTGCAATGATCCATAAAGGCCGTCCGATTACCACCAACGGTCTACCCCATCAAAGTCCAAGTCGACTCTCCATCAATCAGAAAATCGTGAGTATCGTGAGGGGAACGTATATTCATTCAAAGACAAATGAAGTATGAATATAGTCTCATCGATTTACAGAGTTCTTAGGTATATAATGGCAAACAACAATTGCTTCATGTAGACCAGAAACACTTACTTGATCCATAATCCTGAAAGGAACGTTTTTTTTATTGAGAAGAAATATGAGAACGAAACTGACTGATTGCGTTCTTAAGTAAACATCGTAATAAAACATGCAAAAATATGTAGTGGTATTTACTCTGGAATGCTATTTATGCTCCTGCAATAAGTTCTCAAGCTCATGAGAAGTTGTTTTGACAGACTCAATTTCAAAAAGAAAAACATCCGGGATAGTTGCAATCACAGCAGCGGTGCAATCATCGTTGCTCAAAATGTCAGGTAAATACGATAAATAAGCAATCCTTGCATTTTTTGGGTACTTGAAATAGAATGAAATGAATGGGGTTTCACAAACTTATTCCGCTTTTTCGCTTTTCATGACGGTAGTTGGGAATCGGAAACATTGGTAAAAGTGGTTCTATCGAATTGATTTCAATAAAGGACATAAGTATTATTGTTGCTTGTCCTGTTTTTTTTATTTTTTTTTCTTCATGTGACATTAAGCATGATTAAAGAGTTATCTCTAACTGAAAAAATATGCAGGAATTTTTGTTGCCTTCTTGTCTCTTTGTAATGATTCGGCTTGCTAGACAGGTAATCAACACGTTGACGAAGTGAGTAACGTTATTTCAGCTTTTGCAGTGACAAGAAATAAGGAACAATTTTGGTAAAGAGATATTTATTATATCGACATCATTACTAACAAATGGAAATACTTTGGTATATATACTTATAATTGTATACTACTTATATTGATTGAATGAAATGCAAGAATGTCTATCTCACAAGGTGGTGTAAAATGAAAATGACATCATTTCTAGGTACGGTACCTACATTCCTGATATTGATCACTGATCACACGAGTAGTCCTATTTTTTCAATAACGAAACCAAATTGTTAGACCATTTCGTCATTGGGTTAATTTTAAATTGTTAGGCTGAATCGTGTTAGTTTGCGGCAAACAGATCATGTTAAGCCAGCAGGGAACAATGGAAAAATTTTTATGCTTGGAATTGACTGTTATTAAGCAGCCATGAAAAATCTTTATTTACTTATGTATTTGCAAAAGTCATGTCATGAAATGTATGGGATTGTTATTGCAAGCCATAAACTATGCCTTAAGTACTCAAATTTGAACCGAAGAAGCTTGAAAAATACAATTTTGTTTTGATTTAAATTCCTAACCGACTTGCTTTTCTACATCTTACAATCCATCCAGCTGTCGCAAGAAATTTATTTAAGCAGATTAAAAACGGCTGAGGTTAATCATCCTGCGTCTCTTTCACCACATTTCACTGAACAGTGTTCACTTCATTCGTAAATGAAAAACAAAATGACTGAAGTTCTTAAACATATGCATTTGGACTCGCATTCATCAGGTAAATTTGGCAAAGAAAAGGCCGATTACCCCATAAAAAGAAGATCGGCTTTTTTAAGTACTTAAGCATTCCAAAGATTTTTTTATAATGCTTGCATCATTACATCACGTATAGATTATGGATAGTAGGTAATTACTCAGCATATTGTTGACTTAATCCTTTTTTTCTGGTTTTGCATTTTTCCTTTAATTTTTCCCCTCCATGTTGACTTTTACTCTCGTCATGATTTATATTTGTTCTTAGTCGACATTTTTTTATTCGGCTTGTGATATTTTATTATCTTACGATACAAGGATCCGACAATTAGCATTTTTATCTAAAGAATTAGACGAAGAGCTTCTTTTAAAAAATTACGTATGTCGTTGTATACTATTGCCTGCAACATAAAAAAATGCTATCGCCATTGCAATCTCCTCCAAATCTCTTGAGGGGGGATGTTCGTAAAGAGAAAAATATTCTATAAAAATTTTTATGATTAGATAAAATTTTCCGAAATGCGAAAATATCTTGCAATAATTTTTATTTTAAAATCACGGCAAGGTGGACCATAAAAATGTGGTACTTACAATTACAATCGCTAAAGGTTGAATACCTAGATTAGTTGTGACGATAACAAGTAAAACGTTTGTCATTTGCCTCTTTAATGGACTCATGTACAGATGTGCTTTTTAGTAGTTGGAGAAGGTGAAAAAAATTGTTCGTTAAAGGAAATTCCAATCCAGCTCATCAAGGGTGAGCAGTTAAGAGCTTACAACACAGCTCACTTTTTTTGCATTTGGAGACTATTGGTTAACTTGGCTTGGCAGTCTTGGCATGTCATGGCACTCACTGCTGAGCTGATGTAGCATTGATTTCTGAGCGTACGTAAGTACCAAAGTCTAGTTACAACCATCAACGAACTAAACAATAACTATCCAAGGGTGTATAGAGAATTGGGTAGCGTAATAACAATGATTTTTTTCCTCTCTTTCTCAGGTATTCCACTCACAATCATAATCAGCATCAGCTCTTTGCTCACTTCTACTCATCTTTGAATCTCTTCATATATTCAACATTCCTG
>JAHZMX010002935.1:0-12361 GCA_027743895.1 Seira musarum
AATTTTACTTGAATGACCGAAATACAAAACAATCCTAAAAACAATAGGGGGCTGAATTTGCATTACATTTTACTAACATCAACTATTCTCAACCTCTACCCAACAAATAAAAGCTTGTTTACTATTTCCTTCTTTCATGATTATCATAAACAGAAAAATTTTTTTGTTGATGAAAGCTATAAAACGATTTATCCTGTTCACTGTCAGAATGTGTTGTTTAACAAGATAAAATTAAAAATGCAAAGATTGGAATGTGACCACCACCTACTCACATCGCATATTTTTTGCTGCTTGGTACATGTTTTGATAACCCTTTTGTACCTTGCAGTTAAACTTTGAGTAGGCATTTCTTTGTCAAAGATTTAGATAAGCAATCAAGGTATTGAAGTGAGAACATCACTTTCTCGGAAAAACCAAGCCCAATGGTTTACCTAAAATTGTAGTCAATTTCAATAGATGATGCCCCCTACACAAAATGTTTCCTGTTTTCATTATCGTATCAAATGTTTGCCACCTTTTTTTTGATGCCGATGCCTCGGAATGTTGGTGACGAGTAAGTGAGCAAAGAGGATTGTGAAGTATGTACTTTGTACATAGCATGTGCTCAACTAAGGATTAGATTAAGCATTATCAACAGGTGCAGTCTTATTGACCGCGGGATCGTGGGCCTTGACAATGATGAGTGTTCCTATGAGAATGGTATTATTCAAACATCATTCAGAAATCTTCACGAGGAGCAATAAAGCATCAATTGTTGGGAATGAAATAAAAATGTACTTTTGCTTCACCCGTGATGGTCTATATATGGGCCATGAAACTAAAGTCATTCAACCTAGGTATTCCTCTTTGCAATTGACTTGCCCTGTCCCAGTCAACAGCACCAGGACATTTGCTTGCGTGACTGATGACTGCGTGAGTACCCTGGAATTCATGGGCTTGCCAATCTCCGTCGTAAGAACAGAATCACAAGTATACTACAGTCATTTAAATTTTCTCCGTAGGTGCCCGGAACAGTACTTCATGACCCTAAATGCATTCTTCTGCGAGCTATTGTTTTCTGCTGTTGACAAAAATACCTTACCACGCGAATAACAGTAATTTTTCAATTTTATGTTTTAGAACCAAACTCAATTAAGTGCTGTCTGGTCACAGGATGTTGATGAGTACCGTTTCTTTTTTATGTGATTTGCTGCAGTCTATTTACGGAATACTCAATTACAATTTCCTTTAAAACATTTATTTTCATTGTTGATTGTTTTTCTGGCAGCAGCTATCAACTACAAGCTCAATGAGCTTTTGTACTACCTGCATTAGTAGTAGGAAGAATTCATTCGAATTGTTCACATAAGATATATCGTTGGAGTCTTCGCCGAATACTTAAATAAGGTTCTTAGTTTCTTTCATTACGTAAGAAACTCTTTAAAAGTGGAATTAAAATGCATTTACATTCAGAGCTAGTCTTGCAAAAATGTTCGTCACATATTTCATATAAATTAGACACGAAAGTCACTACTTTTCATAGTCTGATGCATTTTAGTTATTCGAGTTAAAAAGAAAATCAAAAATAACTTTCTTCATCCCGGAAAATGCTTTGGCGCTCATTACTTACTCTATTGTGTGCTTATGGGGTCACGCTGTCAACAAATCAACAATTGTAAAAGGCTGCTTGCTTGCATCGGCATTACGAAAACAAGTTGTTCCTTTCGTTGAAATCAACTCTTCTTTCCCAGAATTTTTGCAAAAATAAAAATCCGCATAAATCTAGTAATTTTAAAACCCAAAAAGCAAGGGGCATAAATGACTAAATATTTTGCAAGGCAAAACACGGAAGGCTTTTTACTCAATAAATTTTCTAGATTCTAATCTTCCCATTGATTTAAATGATGATGAGTATTTAACAGAAGTTAAATGTTAGCAATAATTTCACCTGAAACTGTTACTGTCTTATACCCGCACGTAATGCAGTGCATATTATTCTGGTTTCCATTGCTGTTGCATTTGAAACAGGACATTTCACGTCATTTATGAAAGAGTACACTTCTCATTTCATTCAAAGTTTTTACGGGACTCGCACACGAAACACGGTTAATTATGGCTACCAGAAAATTGTGCATTCTTCAACACTGACCTGACGACATGCCAGCCAGCCACCTTACTGAGGTCTTACGTCGATGCCTGCTGTTTTCCATTTTGTCTCACTTTACTCATCACGCATACAAAATACTCTCTTTTACCGAAAAAACACGGGATTTTTTTGTGAAAAAAAAATCAAGTTTTTAAAGAAGTTCCTGTTTACCTTACATTTTTTGCCAGATTTTATCCTTAATCATAGTGTCAAGTCGGATGCTGTTATTTTCACAACAAGTGGCAAGGCTTCTTTGTTACGGCATCGATTACTAGATTGCATAATATTTACCCAGATATTGTTATTAGTAGGTATTACGCGTGAATGCACTTATCCATTTATGAAAATAATAATGGAAGATGTGAAGTGAGGTCATGACATGACAGTCAATTAGATAATGAGCCTCATCTCATTGCCCACTCCGGTTCTTTTCCAATCCACTTACAGAAAAAGAATTTGAAAAGATGCTTGTGCAAGTCAAGTGAAATTATATACGTACCCATCTCATGGGTATTCGCAGTAATGTAGAAGAAAGGCTATTTTAGCAAAGCAAAAGCCTCACAATCAGTTTGACACCAGGCTCTTTGCGTAATCAGTAAGAAAAGACAGAAGTGCTTAAGGAATGCAGCTAGGTATTTAAGCTGTCATCATAAACAATGCAGCTTAATCATAAAAAACGCCATGTTTTCTCAGAATATAAATGCATTCTCATCTCATCTTGCGTTTTACTTACAGCTTGCTGAGCCCAACCAGCTTCTGGAATTCAGTGTTTTTTTGGCACTCAAATGACAAAAGGATGGGATTAGATTTATGAGAAAATAATTGCAAGATCGTGTGAGATTAAATTCAAAGATAATGGATTGGAAATTACAAAACTGTCTCCTTTGTTTTTTGCTCAAGTGCTTGCTTGAATTTCCTGATGAGCCGTCATATGAGACACGAATGATAATGGGAAGAGATAATTTAATTTAGAATGTTGCACCCTCTACCCTTCGGTGTATACGTTTTAACGGTTTATCAACCTCCCATCTTCATCTTCACAGATGCTTTTGATAAGTCACAATCAAAGCAAGTAGGTACGGCATCCATTATACTTACATAGCCCATTATGTAATCTTGTTTCGTTTTGGGACATTTTTTTGTTGTTTCAGAAGGTCGATGGTCTTTGTCTAAACTTGCCTTACGTCAATTCATCTTAATCTTTGTTGCTATTCAGCAGAAGTAAGTAATGCGTAAAAAATGTACCTAGAAGGAAGGGAGCGTACCTACAAACTCATTCAGAATTCAGATTTAGAATGCAATGCAATGACGAATACTCTGCCTGTAAGGCTGCTAATTACAGGGGAATTCACGGAGTTTAGGTTGTCTGTAATTTTCACTGCTTTAAATCTGAAAATTTTAAGCAACATGTTTTCCAACTTTGGCTTGATTGCTTTAGGTCAAGTACTTATTTACGTCTGGGATTTTTGATCCGACTTTCCTCTTTGCATTTTAGATTAAAAAATTAAGAATATTAGGTGCATTCCAAAATTTTTCCAACATGTTTTCATTTTTGCCGACACTAAGCAAGTGTTGTTGTTCCTCGTTGATAAACCATTGTTATGATATTATGAAGGCAGCAAAAATCTTGAATAATTCTGATAAAAACAACTACAACTAAAAAACGGAGCCGTTAACGCCAAAGACTCTTTTTTAGATAGTAGGTGGAGCACAGCTTTAAAAAGACAAAGTATATGTGCGGAGTACATCAAATGCATTTCAGGTGTAAAATAAAGGCGGCTCCATAATCCTTCCTTGCTTACTCACCGTCCTTAAAATAAATGATAATATTATAATAATTACGCAGGATGATACTGCAAACCAAGCCAGGAAAAAGTTCACAAGAACTTTTTTTTGACGAGTATATTTACGATTATGATTCTGTTATTACAGTCGTGTTGTAGTTGTTTCACGATAAGTTTATAAGAATTGTTATGTTCTTCTATCATCCATGGTTTTCAATCCAAAACGAATTGATTTTTCAAATTCGTTAGTTTAAAGCTAATGATTCTCACTATACGTTTACGTCACGGTTTTTACTGTCATCATGCAAACACAGCACAGCATAAAAAATATTGGGTACATCGTGTAAAAAATTGAAGGAACATTAAAGTTGTGTTAATGTGTGCCATAAAAATAGTTTAATGGGCAATTGCTGTAAGTTCAATATAGAAAAGTAAACCTTATGGTGCTTAACTTGATAATGTTATCATTCTCAAAGAGAAAACGACGGAATCAAACAGGTTTATAAATATCATAATATTGCCCAAAGAAACTGCTGGATTGACGGATAATACATTTTATTTAAGAAATATTGGTTGTAATGATAATCATAATGGTTTGAATTAAAAATCGATGGACTTGTTGGGAAAAGTTGAATGAAACTTCGACGTTCGAGTAATTCCATCCCAGATGCCAAATACATGTACCGTCATGTATGGTCATAAAAATAGTCACGAACAGCATTACGTACATACTTGGAAAGCTTTTTCTCTTTGCTGGCGGGTGTATATTTCATTGGCCGCTTGGTTCTTTGATCTCGCATGAATTATTAATAACATTATTATTGGTACGATCAAATCAGCTCAATCGGTTTCATTCTTTTTATTTATGAATTAATTTCACATATTTGTTGTTTAGATGCATCGGTTCCTCAGTTTTTTTTTTTTTTTGGTTTTGCCGAATAACATAATTCTCAAAGCATTACTGACATGAGTATTGCTTGATTATTTGATGACGTAAAATCCAAATTATTGAGGATTACGGTACTGACAATGAGCACTAAATTGCATAGGAAAAATTGCATGAAATTATATAACCTGTTCTGCATTATCCACCATCCATTGGTACAAGCTAAAATGCATTCATTCCTAATATAGAAAGGTTGAGCAGTGATACCTACAAATTTCATTCGTACAAAACAATGCCAGTTTTCTTTTAATATTCAATTTGAACAACCGCATTTCTATTTTCGTTTCAAGGATGTAACATCTTCCCAATAATAATAATAGTTTTAATAATGCAAGGTTACAGTATGTCTGACAAACTTTTCCTGACATGAAGTCTTATTTTTGGTGGTACTCTAAGCAGCGATATTCTTAAATACCCACTCCGATTCAAGAAGAAATCATGTATTTAAATCCTCCAAATTATGTAAATTATACAGTGCATTGTATGCAATCGGATTATTGCTCAACTCGTGAGTAGTAAAATAAGATTTAATTTTCACCTTCCTTAGCTGTTGATCCTGATTTAAAATGGTGAAAAGCTATCATAAATACTTCTTGACATTTCTGACACACCATTAATTACTATTCCACCTTTTCGATGTCGAGCAGATTTTACAATTAGGAGATGATATATGATCGTGATCTGCCCTTTTGCGCTCATTTATTTATTTCGAGCATTAAAATGGTTTTATGACTCCAGCATCCGTGAATCATGCACGAAGGTAAGGCTTTTCAATCTGGTTTTAAAAACCAATATTATTCACAACTCACAACTACTTTAAATCGATGACAATATGTATACCTGGCATCTTACGAATTTGTACATGATCTTAAATGAGCGAAACATGAAATCAGTGCACACGATGGAAAGGCAAAATGATATATGGTCTTACGTGTGGGCAACTTTAATGACTTGCTCTCATTGGATATTACATTGTTGCTTGTTTGTTACTTTTTTAAAAGAATAATTTGCATAGTTTCATTTAGGAACTATTCTCTCTTTTCCACGAAAGGTAGATAGTACCACTAATTGACTCAGTGTACGTCTAACGTCTTCTCAATTTAAAATGTACTCTTAAAAACACTTTATCTATTCATACTTTTCACTATGTCACATTAATTTCATGCATTTTTACTTATTCATGAAGTCTTTATGTATTACTTATATTATCATGTGATCATGCATTTACATTGCTGAACACTAATCGTAAACACTTATTCCATATACCTTTCCCTGCCCACCAGCTTTCTCTGAAGGAATATGAATAATTTTGATAAAAATATTTCTTCCCCAAAGCGTCATCATATCATAATGGTTGTAATATTCAAATTCAATCAGAATTGTACATGATCTTTTATTTTCCATTTTCGATTATACACCACCGAATTCTGCCGCTTAGCTTTCCTTATCGCTCCCATTTTAGGAATTTTTCTATACCGAAACAGCTTTTGCGTTTGAAAGACTGCACTCTGCAATTAAATCACCTTCTTAAAACGTGGACAGCATTTAAGTAAGAAAAATATGAAAAAATTATCTCGTTGCATTTGCTTACCTCGACGTGAGGTAGTTGATTGTGGGCTGGTGGAATAATATTTCAGATTACACCCTCAGAATTCATAATTCAATCTATCTGTCCATCCATACCTAAATATGTGTGTTTTCTTTGGTTTTGCTTCCTCATATAATATGCGCATATCACGACACGACAATGGGCTATCTAAATAAGCACTGATTATTTAGATTAGTATTGCAAACGTGGGTAAAGAAATCAACCCAGCTCCTCCGCGTTTTTTAAACGGTTGTCTCTGGTCAGCAAAGAAATAGTCATAATATTCTGCACCCCAAATGAAAGGAAACAAAATACTTCTCAGTTTACGAAACTGGACTGTATACCACCCGCTGGGTAATTTTCAAATAGAAATTCATTCAGTCAGTGCATCTAATTTTTTTCGTGGTCATGAGTTGTCTTTGCCAAGAAACTAGAGTGTTAAAGTGCGGATGCTCCGTATGGGGGCTGAAGAAAAGTGATGATAACAATGATGCAAAACATTCATGAATTCATGAAATATGAATGTGCAACAACTCGGGGTGGCATGCCTTCCTATTTCTCTTGGACTGATAAGGTGCACACATCTGAGTCCAGAAAATATTTTCGCATTTTTGGCTTCACCTGTTCTGTTTTCCTCTGGCGAGGGAAATACCTCTTTCTGCTACTTCACTTGTTTTCTTAAAAAGAGAGAACATTAATAACAAAGCAGTGAATCTCATCTCATACCGCATCAGCCTTTCAGTTGTTGTAAATGTAGATACCTCATTTTCATAAAAAGGCGTTCTTTACTTTCTTTAACAAACAGATCAGGAGGCAAGGTTAAAAAGTAATAATATGCAAACGGTGAAAATCTCATAAATATTTTAAATGCTTTACTTGTTTGCTCGAGAATTCTTTTTGCTTCTTGCTGTCGTCGACGTCAACCTGGTCGTGGTTTTGCCTCGCCTTTATTTTTGCCCTTTTAAAATTCTTTTTATAATATTCACGAAATCAAAATATATTGCCGTGAGGGTATCGTTATGATATCATGATGATGATGATACAGATTCCCTTTCTTAGAGATTTAAGCCTAGAGACAAAGAGAAATGAAAAGGACATTGATACCTACGCACTGTGTTTGCCTTGCCTAACGAAAACAGTTAAATCTATTTCACTTTTTTGGTTATGGAGGCAAAATCTCTTTAAAATATTTCTCGATTCTTGTTTTTTGGCGTGTCAGGACTCATTAAAGATCAACATTCATCTCAATAAACCAGTCTGACTCAGGTAAAACCGAACTTTAACTGAATTTTTGTGGCTTTTGGCTACGATCAAACATGTACTTGCTCACATGTGCAGTAGTGGTGAACAGCGGTAGGGAGGGAAAATAATATGCAAGAAAAAACCTTTAGCTTTTGTCACGTAAGACCACATAACAAACAATTTCCTGAAGAAAAGAAAACATATTTTTT
The DNA here is from genome assembly GCA_027743895.1 of Seira musarum. NCBI lineage: Eukaryota > Metazoa > Arthropoda > Collembola > Entomobryomorpha > Entomobryidae > Seira > Seira musarum. The sequence continues at coordinate 7,895 of JAHZMX010002935.1, forward strand.
TCTCGGAGAGTTTGAGAAAGATATCCGAAATGATAATTAGAATGATGAAATTGAAAATAATAATAATATTGCCTAGTTTGGCATTTACGCAAGGCAAACCGTACCTAAACTTAATATATTACATGAAATTGTTCAGTTAGGGCAAAACGATAATTATCTAGATTTGCATATGAGCCCGATAAAAACTGCCAGGAAAGGAGGGAAAGAAGATATATTGTAATTACAGGCTTGACTGATGATTACGAAAAGTAATACTAACGTGTGTGCAATTCGCAAAAAGACCTATCACAAAATAAAGCAGTTTGTACCTGAAAAATACAGTAAACAGTCAACACCAACTGTGCAAAAAAAAAAGTCAAGTACGTTGCCTTCAAAATTCAAAGAAAAACGGGGAAACGTGGAGGTGCTGTAAAAAATGAAGGGCAATAAAAAAGCAAAAGTCGCAGTTCCTGATATGGAAGAAAAAGTACCTGTGATATGGATGGATCAGGTGGTGGTAAGATTATGACCCAACACACAACTCGATTCTGAATTCAATTGGTGTGCTTACGCATTACATAACTTTGATACTGATATGGAAAGTGTAATAAAATTTAAATGTCTTATGATAAGAGCGGGAGGCAAACAACAAGAAAGACAATACAAATACGTAGGTATTTTGTCATTTGAAAAATTGTCTGATCTTCCCTTCCTGGGCCAAGATCATTAGTTTTGCCTGATTGAAATGTACTTGAACTTGACTTTGACTCATGCATGCTGCCAACATGTGGTCGCAGTCTTTGCATTTTATGTCTGTTCTAGTACATCCTGTATTTTTCACCAGCCTTTTATATCTGTTATTTCAGCAGATTTCGAACCTTTACTCCGAAAAACTTGTTCAGTTGGGGAAATTTTTTCAACTTATTAATTTCGTCTTAATTAGCTATTTGTCAAAATATGCAAATGAGATTTTTCAAACCTTGCATTACATTAAATCTCTGAGGTACATAAGTATTTAGCGGTGCTTGTGGATTTTTAGGGTCATAAAGTCAGCTATTTTAAGTAAATAAATGGACACCGGCAAACGGCCAAAAGGAAAAATAGGTACTATACAAAGAACAAAAATGAATTAAGTACAGTAGCAGCTCTCATTAGTACAGTGTTCAAAATAAACCGTAATCTCGAATTATATATATTTTTAACTCGACTCGTTTCTCTGCTAGTTTTGATTGTCCATTTTTTTCAAGTTGAGGATTGCCAATCTGCCGATTTTAAAAGATCGCAGACTTATCAGGAGTTTGACAGATAACATTTTATTATTAATTTTATCTTGCCGGCGAAGAAAAGAAGTGTATTTGAGTGTCTCTGGTTTTTTTATTGGTTCTCTTTTCCCTTCTCCACTGAATTGGCAAAACAACTTGTTTTTCTTTGCTTGTCCTAACCTATATCATATTTCAATGAGTACAGTTTCATAAAAATAAATGTTTCCTTCGTTAAGTACAGTTACGCATTAGGTAGTTTTGCATGTTATTCTACTCGGCTCGGATAATGTCTTCAAAAATATTTTTTGCTACAACTACTGGTGACGTAAGCTAAGGATAAAGTTTTACATTTGAGGAAAAAATTGGCTGTTGTTTCGCTGCGGTTCACAATATCACGACATCTTAAGATCTGATTTTCTTACACGGAACGAACAAATTGTGATAAACAAGATATTAAGTTTAAGGTATTATTACTAAAACTGCGGGTGTATATTGCTGTCAAAGTATTCAACTGGTGGTGTAATGATCGTTCGAAAGACATGTATTTACCAGCAATTCCGGCTTTAAATAGTAGGTACACTGATTTATGAATCTCGAAAACCGTAATTCTACTAGAGTAAAGCATTATATGATGGGAAAGTTTAAAACTCGGTCATTTTTGAATATTGAACCTGTTCAGTATCAGAGTTCGTGGATGTCGTCGAGTATTGCATGAGCAATAATAAAGTCATTTTAACGGCGAGACTATTTAAATGATTAGGATAAAGTGATTTATGAATTCGAAGGCGTGATCCCGCCTCAAAAGTATGCATTTTGATAAGAATCTTGAATCCTTGGCCCAAGGATTGGTTACTAATTACCTGGAACGGTACTGCGTAAAACTGCATTTCAGTAACTCGATACAAAAAACAGACGCTTTCTGCATTCAGCCAAGACCACGCCACACTGTAATGTTCGGTTTTTATAGATTCTTCTTCTGTCATTACTTCATCGCGCCTTGAAAACTTAAGCCAGGTTCAAAAAAATCATTTCAGTATCAGCGATTAGCATGCACATCTCATCAATCATTCTCGCATGCACAATCTGTCGTTCTCACCTGCACAAAGGCAATCTTCAGACTTCAGCAATTTATTTATGCATCTTTTCCTCCATCTCAACCTCAATCATTATCTCAATCTGTGACTATCTGTAAGCAGCACATGTACCTGCATAGCCAATAATGAAGTTAAAAATCATTATCTCTTCTGTCGCAGTATTTTTTTATACTTCTGCTCGATTGAAGAATTACAGTCTGTCATTTTCATTTTCTTGCTTATTTTCCGTGACCAGAAAACAATTTCGGATCACTACAAAATCTTGTATGGGATTTTTTTTTTCTTTACTTGTAAATCTTAATATAACTCTAATGTCATGTAAATGAATATTCAATCATCTCAGCAGTAGATTAATTCAACAACAAAATCAAACAATCAGTACTTCCTTCATGCTTTCTCAGTGCATTACAAAGTTAATGATCATTGAACAAGCTTTTCGCATTGCAGTGACGAAAATTGAAATCGACTCAGGTTCTATGTCATTTATGCAATCCTTCCTATTCAGTTCAAGCTTTTACTTATTATCATTAACCACTTGTTCATTCTTCTGATTGCGAGTTTCTTACTCAATGCACAAAACGTCATTGTTTGGACCGCTTTATGAATAGAAATCCGGCACTTGATTGCATTACCTATTATAACTTGATAAGTTGTAAACAGTATGAGTGTCATTTCTTAAGAGCTCGCACACATCAAAACTGACAGTTTATCTAATAGGCAAATTAAACATACATCCATTTCCCGTTTGTGCTGCAGTCAATCCTTTCCCAAATGAAATTATCAACCTTTATTTTTGTAAGTATATCCAAAACCTTTTGCGAAAGAAAATAAACTGTAAAAAGTCTCGTCATCATTAAGTTCAACTTTGCTTCTCTGTTACTCTGTCATCCCAACAAAAATCCCGTATGAGCTTTTATTGACGTTGGCAGGCATCGTTTTCCCTATGTCCATGTCTACTTAAGACTTTTATTTTTTGAGGTAGCTGCAAAACAGTAGTTAGTGTTTTGTTAACAAGAAGACTTATTATCTCATTAAAAAATGATGATATTGAAACAGGAGGCAATCATTTTTTATAAACGAATACTTCTAATTTACCTTGTTACCTTTTGTAAAAACGTCAAGTACAAACAGTTAAACATCAAACATACTGATTTACTAAAATAGATGAAAGGAAGTATCTTTCTCGTTTAATTTTCAGGATTTTTAAATTGTTTACACCAATTCGAACTATTTATCACTAAGTTTTATTTAGGAGCTGATTATAGTCTTTTTACATTTCTAGAAAAATAAATTGGTAATTTTGTTTTATCAGTAAAAATAGAGAGACGTTCTCACTATTAGATCAGTGGCCTTTTCTTCGCTGATATATTTTTTAAAAAACTACGGTCGCAATGAATAAATGACAATTACTTCGTAATGAAGTGATTCTATCAAAATTAATCCTGTCCAGCTGCCAACTTTTCTGGGTAATTCTAAAACGTGTCTTGCATAAAACAATAGTAACTGGAGAGAAAAGTGGCTTAATATTTTCACGCTTGGAAATCATGATGAAAATAATATTAATTCAATTTTATCAAATGGAACCAGCTTGTTGAAATTAGCATTCTTCTAAAATCGCAGCATAATATATGTTTGTATTATGGAAGTGTTATCACTCTAATTGAACTTTGTATTCTTATATGACTTTGTGAAGTAATAATAATAAAAGCAACGAGAAAATTATGCAGTGTTTGCATTGCATTGTTCAACTAAACTGGTGAACCACAATGTTAAAATGTTAGTGGTATGCATTGTCATTGTCACCACTCGATTCGGTTTCACTTCACCCCAAACAATAGTTCCATTTTTCTGACCAGACATGCCAAGAAACGTGATTATTCTATTACAAACCACCCATGTTACATCCACTATTAATCTAAATTGTCAACATTTTAGACTAAACTGCATCAGTAAAAGCACCGGCATTGCAAAAATGTACGGGAGCAATTTAGCAATAAGGGGGGATGGAAAAACGTTTTCTGTAATAATAAAAATCGTGATAATATAATTTCCTTAAAACTTGTTCTTTACTTTGTTTTAGTGTTGTTCTACATTCCATATTACGCGATGTAATAATGATATTTTACGAGCAG
>JAHZMX010002937.1:0-24450 GCA_027743895.1 Seira musarum
AGATGAACTATCTTCTTGAATTTCTTGGAACTATTGAATTTAGATCAACACGAATGTTCCAATGTATGTATTTCGGTTTGAATCTATCGTTCGTCGTTTGCAACATGGATAAAGAATTTATCGTTTTTATTCAGCATGCCAGGGAGCAAAAAATTTCCCACTTGGGAGAATTTTTTTTCAAATAAATTGTCCAACACAGGAAACAAGAAATAGATTTAACCAATTTTCTTTTGATTTCCATAATATTCAATCCATCTCTGTTTAATCAAAGACGAAAGGAAGTGAAAGCAAAACTGAAAATGAATTTTATTCTCTAGTCATAAGTACTCGAAGCCATGTCCAAGAGTAAAGGGAAAGTAATGTCCATCTATCCATCCATTCTGCATTCACTACTCCTCATTTCCATTTCTTTTTTTATGTACTGGAATGGCGTTAACATTCGGATTACCATATTCCACTTCCGTTTGTCTACATAAGTACTTACCTTGAAGAAGCATCACATGTTCTGGAGAAACATATTTTCTTCAATTTTCCATTGTATTTCTTCCATTCATCCTTCAGCCAAGGAGAGGCAAATGCTGGAGATCACAATCACAATTGCTTCTAGAATATGCAATGCAGCTTCTCGGCTGAATTCTGGATTGGGTTGGATTGGATTGGATAAAAATAAGATCATTTTCAAGGACGTTTGTCCGTTGTTGAAAAGGAAAATGATGGAAATGCAATCCAATTGAATGAAATGAAATGCAAACAGACGTTTTATATATTTCTTCTCTTGGTTGAATTTTCGTTCTGGATTCTCTTTCTGGATCTGGTTTGATGACAATAAAGGAATAAAAAAAGGATTTTCTTACTTCCAAGATTGCAACTCGTGCCTGATGTGAAGAAAATCACGATTTGTCAAAATAAATAACCTTGCATTTTGGCACGTGAAAAGGACATGGGGATTCCTTCTTCTTATCCTTGACTGACGTAGAAGTAGAAGTGATGAATGATATTAAATGTTGCAGTTCTGCTTTCAAAACGAAAAAATTATTATTTTCATCCAATTTTATCAAGGGGAACATTATGAAGTAGGTTTGATGACAATAAAGGAATAAAAAAAGGATTTTCTTATTTCCAAGATTCAACTCGTGCCTGATGTGATGTGATGGAAAATCACGATTTGTCAAAAAAATAACCTTGCATTTTGGCACGTGAAAAGGACATCGGGATTCCTTCTTGTTATCCTTGACTGACGTAGAAGTAGAAGAAATGAATGATATTAAATGTTGCAGTTCTGCTTTCAAAACGAAAAAATTATTATTTTCATCCAATTTTATCAAGGGGAACATTATGAAGTGTCCCTTAATCACATATACCATTTATACTGCCTTCATCAGTTTATTACGCCGGTTACAAATTCATTGTCGAAATACTGGAGATATTTCAATATCTTCGTCATAAAATGGACATTTACATGCATTTTTTTGCAATACAGATCAACACCAACTTCAAAAACTAGCAGCTTGAGGTATTTTACCTCCTAATCGCAAAGATTTTGCACGTTTCTCTCTTGCTTGTCATTTAAGTCAATGGAAGGGCTATACGAAATTCGAAAAGTGATTTCGATCTTCATCCAAGAAGAATTTTATTTATAATAAATTAAAATAAAAACTAATTGCTAAATATCCGCAGTAATTACAAGATCGTCATGTATGTCTAGTAAATGCAATTAAATGTTCCCTAGTAAGTCATCAGGGGAGGCTCAACACAAGCATACAGTTTTGTTTCTTTCTCTCTCTCGCTTTGCGCCCCTCGTTTTGCATCTGTCTCGTTGAAATTGCATGTAGTAGCATGTAAACAATGAAGTTATTTTTGTTAAAAAATTGCTGATAATTGCCTCAAATTATTATATTTTTAGTATCTAGCATAGTTTTTAACCATGCAGAGCGTGTGTGCAGTTGCAGAATGTAAAAATACGAAGAAAATAATTAAATTCTAGCTGAATTTACCTGGTTTTTCGTGTGCTACCTAGTTTTTAATTTGCTCAATACATTTAAGAAGCATTAAAAAGTCGTAATTGTGGTTCAAAGTTGACATGGGTTGCCTAATTAAGTTTTAATTCACAATTATCTTTACATACTCCTGTTTTTCCCATGCATTCTTATGCAGTCGAGCAGCTGTGAGGGGCGCAAAAAGCCGAGCGTACAAAATCTGAGTTATGCACCAACCTTCTATATATCTATACCCTTGAAAAGAAGGTATGTCTAACTCAGCCGGTTTTTGGTTCCGTCTTTGTGAATTTTTATTAGAGAAAGTAAGGTGACACAAACTTTCAGCCTTTTTTCGTGCGGAACGGGAAACAGCACACATGAAAGTGGGGATGTATATCACATCACATAGCAATCCCATAAGAAGAGGGGGAAACATCAAGCTACGTCTTCGTTTAATAAACAAAAGCAGAGTTTTGCATGCACAACACCCAAACCAGTTTTTGACCAAATTCGTGTTTCCCAAAATATGATTTTCTCACAGGCCAGTCGTAAGTATGTAAGTACTTTCCTTTGTGGGTGCATGCAAAGTCTTAGTCACTTTCATTCTAGTTGATTCAATGTCATGACCAACACTTTTACTCTCACAAGGAGAACAGTGGGTGCGTTGCGTTACATATTAAACGTCCACATTCATACTCCCAGGAAGTTTTTTTTCATTCTTTTCTACACAAAACCGCTGACTCATGCACCTCACGCAAGAAACAAAGCAACGTATGTATCTGTATAATATGAAAATGCTGAAATGCATGCAAGTGAAAAATTGAAACGAAAAAGCTTTCATAGAATCGTGTACACTTAAATTCCCATGATGCTTTAAAAAGAGGATTAAAAAGCGACTATGGCTGACTGGCAGGTTGGGAAAAAAGTAGCGAACCGGCGCTTAGTTTAAGACTCAATCCAAAAATGCGAGGATTTCTTTAAAGCAAAATCATGTTAGTGTTTGTCTATCCAGTTAGACGAGAAGACGTACATTGCAATATTTATGTATGCTTTGTTTTTTCAGTCAGCGAAATTTTATTTTTTGGCAAATTGGAAAAGGAGTTTTCAAACGTTTTCCCTGCTTTCATATAAATTCAACTTTTGAGAATTGAAAAGCGCTTCTTTCTCGGAAGTATTTACATAACACAACACCACGACGCACTTTGATCCAAATCCAGCAGGCTAATTTTGTTATTTCCATCATAGCTTGGTAGGGTCTTAGATGAATGAAGTAAATGCTTGGCAAGCCAAATGCTACAATGGTTCACACTCACACGCTGCCATAGTTTCTCCTTTGGTGTATTGGTACCTAGAAATATCAAACAATTTCTTTCTGAGTGAGTCTGAAGCAAGCAAGTAAAGTGAGCCCGTATTTCCCCTCTTGTTGTTATGTTTCCTCGTTTTCGTCTCTGGCATCGCATCACCATAAAACTAGACTTCTTTCTTCCCTTATGCTAAAGTTCACAAGAATTTTCTTTTTAGGTGAAAGGGGACCTTTTCCCTCATTTCCTATAAATTTCCATCCATACAAAAATACAATTCTTTCACTCTGATCTTCATTGAATTGCGTTGAAACGGAGAAGATGGCTTTGGAGATAACGCCCACTCACAGGTAGAGTTGTAGACATTCGAATCCATACGTTTTTCCTTGTGATGTACGTTGATAGCTATTTTCAATCCTTGTGTTGTACATGCCACGCGATGGAAGAAAAAAGTAGAAGCGGTAAAGTAGGAAATGTGATCATTTGATTATGTCAAGAATACCATCGAAAAAATATGAACGAGGAGAGTGGTGGCTAAAAAAAGTTGACTACTATGTCTACGACTGTGAGAAAAAATGCACAAGCTTGTCTGTATTCATGGCCGCTTATTTCTATGCATATTAGCTCTTCTGAAATACTCAAAGCTTGTATTGTACATGATTTGGCCACACATGAGATTTTTTTCTTTTCTTCATACGCCTTTTTCTAATATTTCCCTTTTTCCAGCAGAGGTATAACTCCCTTTCAGCTTCTCTTTTTCTCTTTCTATGCCTTTGATCCCAAGAAAAAATGATATGGAGAATTGAGTGAGTTTTTTTTCACTTCTCATGCATAATGCTTTCACATATCCGTTTCCAAACGTACCTACTTTATGTACGTATCTATATAAGTACATTCGTTTTTCTTCGTCTCAAAGAAAAGGAATGAAACGGAAGAGAATATTTTTTGTGCAAAACTGGCCATGTGATGGAATACATGCAATCTTCTTCGAAAAAATGGACATGGACATGCCTGCGTGCATGTAGTAAAAAAATGTGGCAAGAAAAAAAAAAGAAACCAATCTTGGCTCTGGTGACTTTGAGCATTTTTCACTTACATTTGTATGGCTCGTGGTACTTACACACAACTTCGATTCATTTCCGTTGTATGTGCGTAGCCTGGAGAGAGGAAAGTCATTGGCTCTTTTTTTCAACTTGCTTAAAGTTCTTTTTTCTTCAAGGGAATAAGTGAAAGTCACAGTATGTCATTTGAGAAGAAATAAGGATTACTGTATACCTATGAAACGATAGAAGGTACTTGTAGTGAAGAAAACACCGCTTGCTGGCAAAGAGGCAATAATAGTCACTCTTCTTGGGGACAATGTCCAACTTTTTTTGTACCTTTTTGGCTTTGACTGTGACAAGGCTTTTTTCCTATTTGACCGACCGTGAAACTCCTTTTTCTTTTGAATGCAATTCACACTGACTCTTTTCTTTCATTTCGTTTCCGAAAATGAAACGCGTTTGACATTTATTTTTCATTTGCGCTATTGTCTGTGCTTCTTCGTGTCAGCGCAGCGTCGTGTTTCTCAGAAAGTATACAATTTTTTTCGACAAATAATGGAAAATATTTGACAGAAACGTTTGGCTTTCGCTACTTGTTGTTTTGTATTACTATTGCTGCTGCATGCAACCAAACCGAAGCCAAAGCCAACTGGTGAGAGAGAGAACAATGCTGAAATGCATTTTTATGACCAATGACCACCACAATAAAATTTCTATTAGTTCAGTTTCGTCTTTTATGTTTGTTCAGGATGTAAACACACATGTACATTACCTTATAAGTTATGGATGCTTTTAATCAAAGAGCTTTCAAAATACATGCTGCTCGTTATCATTAACGGTATAATGTTTTGTGAATGAACGGCTTCAGAAAATTTATTGTTGTTTTATGGGACAAGGACGATGATGGGAAATAAGAATGGCAGTTTTGTGTACCATACCTGTCCAAAATGTCCAGAGGTATAGGTAGGTATAGGTAGGCAGGCAATAGATTTGACTTGGACAGAGCCAAATATTTCATTGCTTTATGCCAAATATTACTCATTCTTTTTCTTGCTTCAGCGCTACCTTTTCGTCATTTTTTTTGTTACTTTTTACCTTTTACAGAAGGAACAATAAAGGAAACATTCTTTAAAATTCTTTCTTGGAATGAACATAAATAATAATATGATATGATGTGTATCGATGGATACACAAAAATATATACAATTTTATTTGTAAAAAAATCCCATGAAAAAACACACGTGAACGTAACGAATAGCTCAAATTGACAATCCTTTAACAATAGTGTTTCTAATGGCGTTACTCAATTGAATTCTTTTACCATGTTTGTAAGATTCTGAGTCTGAGTGAATGAGCAAGAGAACATAAAATAGAAGGCAATAAGCAAGAGAAATGAACGAAGTGCACTCAACTATAATGTAATTTATTGCTACTAAGGGAAGAGCCACACACGGAATTGCCTATTACCCTAAAAAATTTTCCTTTCAGTCAGATTGTACTTCTCTTCTCTACCTACTTGAAATTCAACAGTTCTCTAATGTAATATGATCCCTAATTGAATTCTAAATTCTATACTTCACTAGGTTTTAATATTGGTACCCTTCATCCCAAATCTAAAGACATAAGTCGTTAAGTCATTAGTAAAGTTGGGTGAAGTAGAAAAAAAAAGCAGCCAGAGTAGCACTCTAGTTACCTTCTTTTCTTTGGAAAGCTCACAAGTAACAGTAGCAATAGCAACACCATCGAAACGGATCCAATCTTTTACGGATCTATATTTTTTGCCGATCGATAAAGAAGAAAGATACTAAATGCGAGTGTTAGAGAGAAGCGCAAACAAATTCCTACCTGGGAAGTCAGAATCCCAAAAATATTATGGAGCATCCCACATATGTAGATATTGATATGATACGATACAGGGAGCAACAAGCACTCCAACCTAATAATACAGACAGAGGAAAAAGCAAAAGTAGTGATGTGATGATGATCATCAACATCATCATGATCATGATCGTGTAGAAAGAGATAAAAATAGGGGCATCATTATATCACCACCGCCAACCACCGTCTTTCTAATATCGTCGGCTCGACTTTGTTTGTTCGGTCGAATGAAGGCAAAAAGGGAAAGTTGCTTTGTATTCATTCTATTACATGAAATTCTCAAATAATATCAAAAAGGAAAAGTTGTAAACATTTCTTCGTTTTCAACAGAAACGGAGAAAAAAAAACCTGTGTTATTTACTATATAACACACATACACGCCTGTCAAAACTGATTGGTAAAAATTTTCTTCTTTTGTCATGAAACATCAGAAAATTGCGTAGTTGAATTGAATGCCTTTCTTCTTAAGTTACGCGTGCACAGTTAGAAATCAAATTCCTTTGGAGTCGAGTCGTTTCCTCGCAGTTATACGTTACATCTGCAAAAAAAATCTTATTTGGCTTTGTCTGTAGGGAAAGGGAAAAATGATCTTGACGATCTCTGTGTGTTCGCGCTCCTTTGGTAATGTCATCACAATATGGCCGGCTTCTCTTTTATTTCTCTTCTCTCCCTTATTTTCTTCCACATGAAAAGAAAATAATATCTATTCATATGACGACGACGGAACAGAAGAAAATGATTTTTCCCAAGCATCAAACAAGCACAAACAAATGGAAGGCTTTCATAACAACCCACTTTATGGTGAAATACACACATGGTCTTGGTCGGTATTTCTTTGCTTGGTTTCGTGAAGGGAATGACTTTTTACAGAAAAGGCTTAAATAATACGTGCTGAAAGCTCATTTCACTGTTCATTGGCTATGCGATAAATAGAGATGGAAATGTGACCTGTCGGTGACACTTAAAAACGACTTCACTCAAATATCACCGACTCTCCACATAGAAAAAAAATCCATAGGTAAAGCTAAACCATTTAGATATGTGTATTGGTATGTATATGTTTCGATTTCTTCGGTTGTTTGTGAATCTTATTTGCTTGCCGAACGCCTGAAACGTTTTTTTCTCAAATAAAGTTAAAAGAGAAAGGTTATATGCATCTATCGATCCATCTGAAATGGGTTTTTATCAAAAAGTCGGTAACCAAATTATATTGCAAGGTATCATGAAATCAATGAAAATTCTATATTGTAGAAAGAAGATTGAATTGAATCATACACCCTCCCTCTTTCCATCCTGTGAAGTGGAGTGTGCCTGGTGGTCTTGGTATTTCACTGATATCGGTATCGTTTAAATTTAAACAAAATCATTTTTATAAACAACCCCTTCCTCTCCTCTTGGCTTTTTGGTAGTATTTGCTGTGATGTATATTTTCGATTCTCTGTACCTTTTTCCAGCACGTCAGAACCATTTAAGATATGGTGCAGTGTTTTATATACACAGTTGTGGAGTAAGTAAAAAATGACTATGGGAAGGGTGAAATACAAAAATGAAAAGGGTGACACAATTTTTACGACCTGAACAGAAATTCCCTTCCTACCTTTTACCTAAGACATACACATTTTTACAGATGAAACAACATTTTATTTAATGTGAAGTGACGGAAGGGTTGTTCTTGTTTCTTATTGTTTGTATTCAAACCAAAAGGAAGGGGAGGTTTACTACGTGAACACAAAACAAGATCTTCAGCGTCTGCAACGTGACAAAGCTCTGCCTGAAAGTAGTTTTGATTTTCGCTTTACTTATAGTTTCTAAGGTTTTATTGCATTCTCTAAATTAAATTTCCGGAATTTTGCATGTGTACATATTATACAACTTTCGTTTTTGATTTTTTGCAAAGTTTATGACTATCCCGCTAATCTAAAGAATATTAAAATGCTTTCCATTATTATAGATGGATCAAAGACAACGTACAAAGTCCAGCCTGGTTTCAAATATTAATCAAAAGCAGCTTTACGTAAATGATATAGAAATGCAAAAGTTAAGAAAATGTATTAGAATAGAAACCCCGTGGTTGCAGCAGAATATTAAAAAGTAATCAAAATTTTTCATAGATGTAAGGTGGTCTCATATCTATTTTAAGATGATTGGGAAAATCTGGTCTCTTTACCTTTCATCTTTTTGCTTGTGCATATTTTTCAAAAACTCATCAGGACTAGAAACATTATCTTTTTCGGATAGAAAGTTGGATCTTACAACCGTGAATAAGGTTAAACATATTTTTTTTAAAAAGTATGAAGTTATCCCTCCCAATCTTCTATCTGTAAGGCATTGTCGTTCATCACAACACCATCGCATCACTCCTTTGATGATGATCACGATCATGATCATCATCCGCTTCTTCTTGAGTTTTCGTTCCCATTTATATCAACGCGTCTTGTTGATATTATAATGGTGTCTATTCTAACGATCACCCTCCTCCTTGTTATTTCACAAAAAAATAACAGAACCTCTTGAAACCACGGTTGTTGTGTTGTATGTGTCGGTCTTCAAAAATGCTTGTTTTTTCTTTCCCCCTTTTCATTACATTTTTTATATAAAATCATCATTCTTTTAAAAGTAATATTCTTCAAGTAGGGATTCTTTCTTCACTTCTGTTACACATAAAAACTCTGATGGGTTCGTTTTCTCTCTAGCTTTTCAACATCTTTTCATTAAACTTTTCTTCCGGCTTGCTTTTTCCCCGGTTACAATAATAGGGTTGGGATTCCCTTATATTTCATACTAGAGTTATATAGAAGACGCACGAATTTTCCAAAGAAACTACCACATTTTTTTCGTGGTGGCGGTGGCAGAGTGGTGGGGTAACATCCCATCATCATCCTTCTTTTTCACTCTTTTTTTCAAAATCTGCACTTCACAATTTTCTTCATGCATATGCCGCCGCCGGCGTACGCCACATCCCTAGCACTACGAAGTATGCATAAAAAACCTGTGTCTTCATTGCATTCTAACTCACTCACTCATTCGATATATCTAACGTAAGTATCTACTATCGAATCAAGAAGCAAACAAATGGCATATGTGAACCTCTTCAAATACGAATAGGAGCATGTAATCATGAAGCACATTTACGATGATTATCCAGGGAAATAAGAAGGCAAGTCTTGAACTGACTTTGGAGTTGAATATGCTAGGGAGATTTAAAAGGCATATGTGAACCTCTTCAAATACGAATAGGAGCATGTAATCATGAAGCACATTTACGATGATTATCCAGGGAAATAAGAAGGCAAGTCTTGAACTGACTTTGGAGTGGAATATTCTAGGGAGAAAAAAAAACAAATCTAAAAAGCCATTACCAATCCACACCTTTTTCCATTCTAGCCATTACCATTATGATTAGAAGAGCTATAGTCGTAAATGTTCCTCTTATTCTCTGTTGCTCTTTTCAAAGATGACTGTGGTGAATGATGGTTTGATGGAAATGGAATGGGAGAAAAAATACAATTTGTGTCTAGTGTTCATTCTCATGAGTGTATTTTACTTATTGTTGATGAGCAACATGAATTTCAAAAAAATAAATGTGATGGAAAAGAGCGCCAAATGAGACATGTCAAGCACATAGTCTTTTTGCATTTAAAAAATCCTCTATGGGAAAAGGGATATCATTCATTGAGTGTGTGAAAAAAGTTTGGAGAAGCTTCAGTCATTTTTCAAAATGACGTTTTCGCTCATTTTTGAAAAGTAATATTGTTATCAAGGTGTCTAGAGATAATATGAACAAAGATCTTTTGAGCGGATGCCGACGCGCCAAAGAGACAGACGAAAATCAAATTGCGATAACGATAGCATTTGATAATCGCATGATTATGGCGACTTTCCGATAAGGCCAAGGCGTTGCATAAACCAGGAGCACTGTCACCATAGGGAAACGTCACGGCACAGCAGCAATAAAATCCGCCTCAAGAATTTTAATTATATATTCATCTTGAATTCTTTTGGTGTTTATAATGGCCACTTAGAAGCATTCCACGTGTGAATAAAATTTGTGAGTATAACATTGGCAACTTTTCCCCAAACAAATAAAATGACAGCCTCAAATTCAACGCCGTGATGCATTTCAAACAAATAACTTTTGCCTTGACTTTTTCTGTTTATTTATTGTTTGCTGCTCAAAGAAAATATGTACGTGATGGGGTTGGTTGCTTCCTTTAGATTTTAGAATGGAAAGTTTCGTTTAACGATCCTATTTTTGGTTTTTTACTGCAAGTTCTCATAATGAAAACTGTCATTTCCCATGTCATTACCGCCACACTGTTCCTCAAGCCAACTTCACACAACAATCCAGTCGCGTTGTCAACTTTTAAAAGTTGGTGATGATGGGGAATGTTTTTGTATTTGTTTAATAAAAATCCAGCAAGTCCCTTTGCCTTGACTGCACTATGTCTTTCTTGTGATCTTGCATGCACTTTTTATTTCCTGAATAAAAAACTTTTAGATGCTCCTGGAAGGGAAGGGAGAGAAATACAAAGCACAATAGGAGTAGTAGTAGTGGGCTGGAAATGAACGTTGTCATAAATTTTCGCATCTGTTTCGTTCATTTTTCTAATTCACACACAATACGTCAGTGTGTTCACGCTGCAGCTAGCTATTATTCTATTATTTAAGATAATTTTGTACCCTTCGGATGATGGCACAGATTGTTTGGATTATATTAGAAAATTTATTATTGTAAATTGTTTCACATTGTCGTTTTTTAGATTGCATACGATAAGACTTTCTGAACTACTAAAATTTGAATTATAAGTACGGCAATTGCCTATGTACAGTTAGGATTTTTGGAACTATTCTTTTTATAAATGCAGATATACTTTTCTTTAAAAAATCAATACGGATTCCTTTCCAAATGCAGAATATCACCAAGCTTTAATCCTTTGACAAGCACCACATCTATACCATAAGCGTCCTTGTCAGTCTGTCCGTCCGTCCGTCCGTCCAGAAAACTCCTAGCGCCACCACGGCAAAAAGGAGAACTAACTGCTAAGCAACCAAACGTCGATATTACGTACGTTGTGCGTAATGCTAACTATTATTTAAGATAATTTTGTACCCATCGGATGATGGCACAGATTGTTTGGATTATATTAGAAAATTTATTATTGTAAATTGTTTCACATTGTCGTTTTTTAGATTGCATACGATAAGACTGTCTGAACTACTGAAATTTGAATTATAAGTACGGCAATTGTCTATGTACAGTCAGAAAGTTTGGAGCTACTCTTTTTATAAATGCAGAAGATATACTTTTCTTTTAAAAATCAATAAGGATTCCTCTCCAAATGCTGAATACCATCATGAGCTTTAATCCTTTGACAAGCACCACATGTGATAATAATACAGCCAATTCCAAATGCATTTTCAGAGTAAAAAAATACAGTATGACGGGTGGGGTCGGAGTGCATTCTAATTTCATAAAATGCTTGGGGGAACTTGTTTCCTATCAACACAATGCATAATGTGACACATGCACACTGTGCAATCAAATACAGATTTAGAGTTAATCCATATTTCATATAAGTAAACCCCCTTGAACTGCCATGACCACTGGTTTTGGAGCCGTCTAAATTGACTTTCTGCTACTTGCGTGCAAATGAGAAACGCAGGACTTTGACAATGAAATGGTGCCAAAAGATTGAAACCTTGAATATTAATCTTTGAACGTTGCTATATTCTTCATGATAAGGTTAGGGTTAGATAAGTAATAATCAAGCAATCGTACTTTGTGTGCAAAGATAATCCGACAGGAAAAAGTCTGGCGCTGGCTTAAGAATAATATCGAAAAGCAGTAAATTTTTTAAAGCCAAATATGATGTCACACAGTGATAGCAGATCTGCAGGTTTTTCATCAACTGCCATGACCACTGGTTTTGGAGCCGTCTAAATTGACTTTCTGCTACTTGCGTGCAAAGGAGAAACGTAGGACTTTGACAATGAAATGGTGCCAAAAGATTGAAACCTTGAATATTAATCTTTGAACGTCGCTATATTCTTCATGATAAGGTTCGGGTAAGATAAGTAATAATCAAGCAATCGTACTTTGTGTGCAAAGATAATCCGACAGGAAGAAGTCTGGCGCTGGCTTAAGAATAATATCGAAAAGCAGTAAATTTTTTAAAGCCAAATATGATGTCACACAGTGATAGCAGATCTGCAGGTTTTTCATCACATCATTGAAACCCAGTTTACGTCGGTATGATTTGAGTCGCCAAATAATCACACAAAAAGTTTAGCATACCGACTGATGAAACTGGCCATATTCATATCATCGCCATCAAAATTATTAACTCTGACTGACGCCACCGATTTACGACTTCTGTGGGAGCACAGCTCAGACGCTACATAAATGGATAAATTCTCTTTTTAAAAAATGTATTGCATTTTATTTACCTACGCAAAAAATTCCAATTTTGATGTTCGCATTCATCTACAAATTAGGAATAAGCCGTTCTTCGCACCATGCTTTGACTGTTTGTGCCATCATCATCCATTTTTCACCACCACCGCGATACCGCAAGCGAAAGAAAAGGATTTAAATTATTACTGCATTGTGTGTGCAGACCACACTTCCATAAAGTAACATTTTCACATCGGCTTAAGTTTCTTCATTACTTCTTTGCCGTCGCGTCGCCGCATAATAATGGACTATGGACTGTTTGTTCCTTCTTTGCAAAAGATTTTCGTTTCTGTTTTGACTCGAAGAGAAGGATAAAGATACAGATCGTTTTTGCCCTACGACTATTTGTTTTGATCCACCAGAAAGAGAAATTTATGCACATCGTGAACCAGTAACGCACCATATCCGATTAATGGCCTGCATAAGGTACATCCAACTTCCAAGTGTTAGTAGAACCGCTATCCTTTTGCATCGAATCACATCCACATCACGCTCTTTTTTTGGTTGATGTGAACTTTTAGGAAAATCCCCGCAAACTTACAATACTGCACTCATTAGGATGAAATGGGTGGAAAAACTCTTCAGTTCTTACTTTATAGCAGTAATGTAAAGCGTAGGAGAGGAAAAGAACACAACATCTTGCCTTCTCAAAATCTTCTGGCAATAATCTTGGATTTAAACATTACTGTCGCTGAGTTGACATGAAGCTATTATTTCCTAGTTTATTTCATTCGCACGAAAAAATCCTCCTCTGAGGTTAAACCCAGAAGATTGGGAAATACGGAGCAGCAAAAGCAACAGTACTAACAGTAACAGCAGCGGATCCTCTAGTATTTTTTTTTACTAATGTATCTTTTTCTTCATCTGTACATATCGGAAATTGTATCGTCTTCTTCTAGATACTTTAGAGAAGAGTCGAGGGTAGCGTAGAGAATCCGCATCTTTTCCCACAAAAGACAAAATAAAGTGCTTGCATCAGCTTTCTTAAAAGAATGCCTTCACAGCAAGTTTATTGCAACTAAGAGTCATTCTTATTATTCTGCAGCACATCTTTGAACTACAGTATAAATAAAGGATCATTCTCGTGGTTTCCAGCCATGTGGAAGAAACGCTTATTATATCTGCAGCAGAAGCAGTGCTTTATATCCAGAAAGGAATTCTATTATCGCAATATCTATAGTATAATGCCTAAGTAATGTTTAGCAAAAGCATAAAACCATATCTGCATCATCGGAAATACTCATTCTAAATCTCGAAATTTACGTGTTTCGTGAAAGAAAATGAGCGTATCGAATCCATGAGTAGTTTCTTGTTGCAACATAATGAATGCGTGATCTCAAGCAACAACAGCAGGGCTCTTTTCTTCTTCAATTCCATTCACTTTTTCACGCATGTTTACTCCTTTTGCTGGTTTAAGCTAGCGCGAAAAAAAATTTTGTTTGATTATATCCATATCCAATTGCTGATGAATTTTTAAATTTTCCAGTATTCTACAGCAATGTGACGTGAGTGTGAAAGCAGAAAAAAAATCTTGCATGACTTCCACAAAATTCTTGCACGAATGCTTGATTGCATTGATACTTCACAAGCCAAATTTTGCTTCATCATCGTCATTCATCCTCACCTTGCATTTAAGTTTAATACCTAGATGGTTAGTTTTCCTTAAGTTCAGTGTTGGTTTTGCTATCAAAAACAATGGATTGCATTTTACAAAATTATAATGTGATGTCATGCTATGCATCCATTCATCTAAACACTTTTTTATCCCGTAGAAAAGTTCAATTAAAACAGGAGACTTTAACCTATAATTACATTAGCACGAAAAGTATCAAATTATGCGTCTCCTCCCTTTTCTTCGTCTATTTCTTGCTAATAAAGGGAGACGCTTTTTCTTCTCCCTTCTTTTCTTTCTTTTGTTCTACTCGCCTTTGGTTTTGCTTGTGAATAGCAATGGTCTTTTGCTTTACTCAGCGTAGTAATCAAGCTCATTACAAGACCCGACGTCCATTTTTAATACGATCCCGTCTTCCGTTCTTGTTACTCCCTCTAAAATTAAGAATAATATAATGATGATGATGACGATGATCATGATCATGATCAAACAAAAAGCAACAACTTTTTGTTTTTCCTTTGAATAAATCTGACTCAACTCAACTACCCTTATAAATAAACCTAAACGCCTCAAAAAAATACCTTTGTACATGTGATATTAGGATAAGTGTTTGAAACAATCATAATTATAGAGGCTCTTTAATGTAGAAAATTAGTACAAAGGAGTTTTCCAGATTATCTCAAAAGAATTTTGAGAAAAGGCGGACCATTGACTTGCACTTCTCATCATTCTCAAAAGGCAATGGTCCTCTGTGTTCATCAAATAATAATTTTTCAAAGGAGCTTGCCAAAAATAGCTTGACGCACGCTACACTCTTTTCTTCATTAAAATGAGAAATCATCAAGATCATGCTGGATAATGAATCAAGAGAAAAATTACTTTCTGTCGGGCTTTAATATGGCAAGAGAGAAAAGTAGAGAGTCGCATCGCAATAGACTTCGTGTATGCGCCTTGCTACTTATCATCTTTATTTTTTTAATCATTTTGCATCACAAGAAAATCTCAAAGCTGTGGATGCGGATGAAAGAAGTAGTAAAGGGGGAAATAATACAAACTCATCTTGTTCGATTTCGTCCAATCTTCATCATCATTTCAAGAAGAAGAAATTCTTCATCTTTTCTTTCTTCATTTCTTGCTTCAGCACTCACTTAAAAAGTTGGACTAGTGTGATGATGATGAAGATACCAAGAGAAGTCACAAAAACATCACGAAAAGTGTGTGCGAAAAGGGAAATAAGCCTAGAATTCAATGAGCCGATAAGACGGGGGGAAAGTTTCGAAATCTTGAAAAACCAACCAAACCGGTATGGTGTGTGTGGTGCTAGTGCGGTGTGAGCATGGCATGGCATCATCGCTCAGTAACCATCAACCATCTTATTTTCTTGGAGAACTTCTTCATAAAGTAAATAAATGGAGAAGAAATGAGCTTAAAATGCCCAGTAAACCTCACTTCCTCTGTCGTTTTCCTTAAAGTTTTCTCAAAAATTCAAATATTGCTTTTATTTCTTTCCTTTTTAGCTTCATTTCCCTGCTTAGCAGAGTTGCTCGAATGGCGTTTCAAAGTGCATTTTAACTTTTCTTAAAATGGTAAAGTTATCTTATTTGACTGAAAATGGTTACTATTTCCACTGATTATACCCCAGAAAGAAATAGAAACTAATGTTGCATCGTCTCTTCTTCTTTCCATTCCGTTGCATTTTGAGTTTTGCGCAAAAAATAAAGAGAAGTTGAGTTTTACTAGAGCTGACATTTTATGACACCACTGGAAACTTTTTTTCTCGGACTACTACCTATACGTTCCAGGATGAGAGTGAGTACGAAGACATTAAGCTAATGTGGCGTTGCATGACATCACTCCTGTCGCTGCAATATTGCATCCCACTTCACGAACCCAGAAGATTGACGACTTAAATGTCCTCATGTGATGATCAAAACGTGTTGTGCAATTTTCCAGGACTCACAATCTCATGCTCGTCTTGTCTGTCTAGTCGTTTTCAAATAAAAAGTTTTTACCTTTTCCATTTCCAAATTGCAAGATGTTTCCTCACTCAATCCAAGATATTGATGTGAAGTTCAAATTTTTCGCCGGCTTGTACTAGGCGCGTGCAGATGCATCAAATGTAAAAATAGAAGTTTGCGTGCTGCAGTATTTTTTTTTAATCCAATAAAAACGTACTTTAAAGTAAAATGCAGGAGACCAAACATATTGCACAGCACGCAGTTTGTGTTCATCTGACTCATCTCAAAAACTGGGTTCTTTTTAAAGAACATTATTATTTGATCAGGTATGAGTAGAGAAACTAGCCGGAAAGGTAGGTATTGCTACCCGGTGCATGTAAGTTTTGATGAGATCACGAGATAAGAAATAAAAAAACTTGCATTTTTTATATAACACTATGCATGTATTTCCGTCTCTTCCTGTTTGTGTCGATCACAAAACAATTTCGTTTCTGGAGATTGTAATAGTAACTCAGTTCCATGAAATGCATTTAAAGTTTAATAAAAAAAACAAATTCAGCAATATGACTGATGTGAAACCTGAATAGAATCTACTTTTAATGCCACTTCCCCATACCCATAAATATTCTTGCTTCTATGATCCTAGAATTTCTTTAGAAACATCAACCTTGCACCCACTATTGCAATGAAAGTGATATTAAAAATAAATATTTTTCTAGAAAGGGGACCAGAACAAAAAATATTGTTTTGGGTTCGTGGATAGATAGATTTACCGCGCGTGTGTATCCAGTCCAGACTTTTTTGCGTTTGCAGCTGACAGGGAGCTTATAGCTATAACTAAATAATCTTTTTCCGATTTTTCAGGTTCATTTACTTTATTTCTTTTTAAAAAGTGTGGTAAACTACGTAGTTAGTGTTAGGTGAGGTGTGTGCTTGTCTGCCTAACCATTTTGTTAGAAGAATCACGAACGAAAGAAGTAAGCGTAAATTCACAACTACCGGCTGGTTTCAGTCGCTCTTGGGTTGATCCCAACCGAAAAAAGCCATTTTTCAAAATTATGATTATTACGCTGGACTTTTAATCTCAACCCCTTTCCTTCACTTGCAGACGTCATGTCGTCTGCACCCATGAGGGAATGAACGGTAATGTTCACGATTGTTACTTTGTATTACCCAATATAAACCTTGAAATACTACTTCGTCTTCATGAGATTTCTAGATACTAACACAAAGTAAGTAAGAAAATGCTACCTACTGAGGTAATGTCACATTAAAAGCAAATGCGAAGTTTGCTTAATGCTCTTCCTCACTCTCTCTAAGTCTTTTACTTGACGGGGCCGGTAGTTACGCCCTTTTTTCTTCCCAAGTGAATAAAAAAATGTGACTCATACTTGATTTCGTAATCTTTAAGAAATCGTTATATGAATACTATAAAGAGGAAGTAGCGAAGAGAATATCCACATCTACACAAGAAAGGAAAGTTTTAAATAGACTGATTTAATTATTTTTTAGGATTGCTTATATATTTTACTCGTATTTTTCAAACTTATAGGTTTATTGCTTCATCTAAAATCTGATTCGAAGCATCTTGAGAATCAGAGTCAAATTATTCAGAGCCTTAAATTCCGACAGAATGTTTGAATTGCCTACAAGAGAAGCCAGGGCAGGGAAAATTGTGCTATTTAAATGCATTGAATTCCCACGCATATGAAAAGTTTCCTCATATTACAAGGAATTTCGTTTCAAGCTATGTAGCCCATGAGAAATTCAAATTTTTACCTGAGCCATATCGTAACAAACGTGCGAAAGCTTGTATTTCAAAGAGAGCACAGCACTTACCATACTGGCCTGGGCTGAGAGAGTTCGCCAAAAATAGAAATGAATGAATTAGATAGTAGCTCACTACCATTTAATTTTCATCGCAGACTCAAGCCTTGCATGGCCTTCTGCAGAAATGAAAATGACGCAGAAAAAAAAACTTTGCCTGTATTATACTGCTTACGGAATATTTTTTGTAAAAGATACACGTGAGACTATAAAAATATCCTGGAAGGGAAAACGTTAGTATCTCATTATCATCCCTTCATTTCCCATTTGCCAATTTAGGCAAAATATCATGCTCTGCCTGCCCCTGCCTCCCTCACCTCACACCCAAAATAAGTTTAGAGTTGGTGAAAAAGTAAAAACAAAATTACCAAAAAACTCTCATCATTCTATCTAGTTGCATCGCCTTCGTGTTTGTTCTTCTCTCTTCCTGGCGTAACAAAATGATCCCAGTTTTATAAACGTTGTTGGTTACAAGAGCAAACACTCAACATAACGATTTCCTTCTACGTGAGCTAAGCATACTTAAAAATTCTCCATGAGAGAAAAAATTCATACCTGCTATACAGATACAGCTCGCGTTAAAAAAATGATGTCTTCTCCAACATCTTCACCAGCATTCGTTATCAATTCAAGGTCTAAACATTATTCGTGTGCACATGCTCATCCCTTACATAACTTCTATTTTTTGGAGTGAGAAACATACTTCAGACTCCTAGGCTCGCTAGATATTTTTACCGTAAAAGGCTCCAAAGTTTCACTTAACCACGCAAGCAAACTTGAGAGAGTGACGAAAGATGAAAAATCATGTTTGCTCTGGGGTTGCCCTTCTTTCCTCCAATTTCCGACCGTGTTACTTTTACACTTCGCCTTGAGAATAAGGAATATTTTTTTCCTTTTCATAAATGATAGCGGTAGCGTTTTCTCTATTCCATTCAGAAGAGCAAGTAAGAAAAAAACTTCGCTTTTAAAAATAATTCTAATACCTCTAATCCTTATGAATCCATCCACTTTGTAATGGGGTATATAGGAACAGCTCAAAGAGAAAAAAGTTTTTCTTTCTACCGATACTTTTGGAAGTTAAGTAAGTTGGAAAAAAATGATGGCGAAGCATAAATCCAAAGGAATATCTAAATAACTCTGCTTACGATGTTGAAGACGCGACCTCCACCAAACTCTGGAGGAAAAGTTGGGAGCAAAAAAAAATCATATTCACTTATAAATTTTCTTGCAAAGTGTTCTTACTTGCATTAGTATTCTTTTNGAATATCTAAATAACTCTGCTTACGATGTTGAAGACGCGACCTCCACCAAACTCTGGAGGAAAAGTTGGGAGCAAAAAAATCATATTCACTTATAAATTTTCTTGCAAAGTGTTCTTACTTGCATTAGTATTCTTTTTATCATCCACGATCGTGAGAGGATGAGCACGATGTTGCTGATGATGATGATAATGGTGTCAATGATATTGTTATATGGTCACTGGATATATAATATTCAATAATGATTTCAAATGGATATTTATATCGAAATACATAAATTGTATCTGCTTACTCCATTCCACTCCACTCCCGCCTCTATTTCACGAGACAAAGGGCGGAAAGAAAAAATATTACTCGAGTTTGTAAATGAGTGCAAATAAAATCTAAAACAAAAGTTGAACTTTGAGCATGTTGCAAACAAAACTCCTCCAGCTTTTGCTTGTTCCTCAAGGCTCGTACGTAATATATTTCTCAAGTTCTGCAATTGACTGTTCCACTTCATGCATTTATGTATGTATTTTATACGCTGAAAATGTCTTTTGCCCTGGAAGGAAGGACCAAATTGAACATTCTTTTCGTCTCACAGTATGCAATCCACATATAACATATTTCCGCACACATTTCCTCCCTCCGAATGATCAAGCCATTTGCTTTTTGCTTCCCTGGAACTTTCCTTAAATGCAATGCTGAAAACTTGAACTAAGGGCAATATTAAGAGAAAATGGAAAAGACGAAAAAAATATTTTACAAGATAAATGTTCTTGAAGACTTGGAATACATAGTGCGTCTCAACTATCGTCTGATACATTCATAAATAATGCTCAATTCCATAACGTAACCGCCGCAGCATATCACCAAGTTTGTTAGAGCAAATGGAAGAGTTCTTAGAAGGAGAGCTATACCAAATAAGTTGATTTTATTATAATGATCATCGTATAGTAAACACTATAGCATTTTTAAACTGAAAGATAGATAGATTTTAACAAGTTTTTGTACCGTTTCAAATCAGCAGCAGCAGAAACTGGAATTGTAGATTGCGTTCACTTGTACGGAGACAAGTTACTGGAATCTTATATTTTTAAACATTATTTTCTAAGCCCAGACGATATGTGTGACGACATAATACCAAATGAACAGAAGTGGAAGGAAAATTATGCCCAAATCTAGTAAAATGTGCTTCTTTCATGATATTAGCGTCATGAAAATGTGCACAGGCGGAGGAGAACTTTGTATTTACAAAGAACCATTTACATAAATCAGTGATTTCGATACTCATTGAGCCAAAAATGTGATCTTACTTACTACTTACTTTCGTCAAACTTTGAAAAACATAAATTCTTCAATGAAACTCAAGAAATATCTTTGCCCTTTTCCAGGATGGAAGTGCCATATAATTTATTGATACAACAATACATTCCTAAGGAGTTGGGAGGAGAAAATATTCATTGCAAAATTTTGGGGTCATTTATTTCCTCATTCTGGAAGAAATTTATCATCACCTAAACGCATAGCACAGATGGTGAAAGGAATGCAGGAATTGAGAAGTGTCTGCGTGTGTGTACGTAAGTACGTGCTGTTTACTTGCTGACACAGCTTCTGCTTCCATCCCACACTTTTTATTTGGTTCATCTCGCTCGGCCCGGTCGTCTATCAAACAGAGTAGACTGTTGCTGCCACACATACCTAAATAAGATTCCTTTGATTCCATAGTAGGTTCGCCTTCTGGGAGAAAATTAGATACGAGGAGAGAATTCCGATTTCTCAAATGATCTTGAAGACGCCACGCAACCATCACCAATTCAATGACGCAATCTGTACATTATGTAGCATCAGAATAAAAGGTCAAACCTAACAGTGAAAATAAATAACGATGCCCACACAGTCCAAGCAAAATTGCTTATTGGAAATCCAACCAGCTAATACAAAATTAATAGAGGTTTATCATTGAAGAAGTTGAGTATTCCTCTGCAAACCCGCCACCAAAATGTCAATTAAAATTAAGTTCAAATCCTAAAGTCTCTGTCAATTGCTAAATGTGAAATAAAAATTAAAATTGACGTTTTATACTTATGGTTGAGTTAGTTCTCATACATAAATTACATGTTTACCAGGCAGAATGCCATTTATCAAAAGGAAGATAAAAAATTCCTTCCGAGTTGTGTTATGTACCTTCATCCTGTAATTTCAGATTAATCCGAAAAGCTATCTAGAATAAGAGCATTAGCTAGTACTACTTGTATCACAGAAAGATTAAATTGCTTAAAAATAGCTTAAAGAGACATCAACTAACGTGATACCAGTCAAACTTAATAACATATAAGATTTATCATAACTGATTATGATAAATCTACATCATCTCCGCTTCCTGAAAAATATTTGACAAGTAGTTGGCACACTTCTTGTATACTGCATTAGATTAACTCTGGAAAATTGCGGTACATCAGTCATACTTTCAGCACAAAAAATCTTACTAATGCTCTGTTCTATTTTTAATGATCAGAGAATAACAAGCTCATAATATTCAAGATTTTCTAGTCAAGTCGAGCTTCGAGGCTTGGGACATTGTACACGTCATATTGGGTTGAGTGATGGTTACTCTTAAAATAAAAAACCAATCTTTTACAAAGTGACAGTCTGTATAATGCGTGAAAAACAAACTGTCATTTCACATCCCATTAAAGAAAAATAACGTGACAGCAAAAACGACCCAATTTAAAAGGCTCATTTGAATTTCAGACACACAGTACAGTCGCAAAAAATATTTTTTATTTGGATTACCCAAATTCAATGTACTTTTACGCAGGACATTAGCATCATTGAAGCAAACATTATAAATATCAGCTTTTAGACCAACTTGCAGAGTTTTTTTACAGCCTAAAAATGGAAATGTGTACAGTTAGTATCCTTGCGTATAATTAGATCGTGTCCCTTACCTTTTTGCAAAAAAAACCAACTGGGGTGAGAGAGTGTGTCTTTGACCCCCTGTAGAGTTTAGTTAATTTGGTATTCTAAGAATGATACACAACCCCAATGACATAAGATTTGCATTGGCTTCACGAGGTAAAACATCAAGCTGAGCAGATGGTATCGACCTATAATAATGTCGAGGATTAGGAACGGCTGGAAATGGATTGGAACTGGTACATATTCGAACACGCAACGTATGTAAACACCTTGATTTGCAAAATTAACTGCCAAGTGTTTCTAAAAACAATTTCACTTATTCAAATACACATGCGCGTAAAGTAGTGGAGGGAGATCGCGATAAATGACACGACACGACTCCTGTTTGCAAACTCGGCCCTATTCATTTACTGTTATTTTATTTACTCATTAAACTGATTGAATTTAAGTTGGACATTACAAGAACATTTTTTTACTTTGGAATGGGCTCGGGTCCTGTTGGCATCGGCATCATCATCGGCCTGCCTTGGAGTATAAAATCACATTAAATATTCAACTCAAAGCGGTCCTAATGGGTTGAGTCATTTACATAATAAAAATGGAAAACACCAACAGCTTTGGAGTTTTTTGGCCAGCCGATTTTGATTATTAAAACTGCTACTGTGGAACATTCGCAATTTAAACCATTTCTATTCTGATTACTATGATTGTATAGGATGACCCACATTTCCAGGCTGTTTAGCTATGCCGGCAAAAAATATGTCTTTGACTTCAGTTGTAATCGTATCAACTAATTCTCTTTCTCTTTGGTCTCTTCTGGTGAATTAAAAATGCCGTAACGGTTAACCTTGTCAGGGAATAAAATTTTATTAAAACTGTTGCCTACACTAAAGCCATACTTTGGGTTATTCAATTCATTCTGTCGCTTGAGCTTCCAGAAATGTACTCTAAAATTATTGAGCCATCACATAAAATAAAGAATGCTAATAGCCACACAGCTCTACATACATTTTCCTAAACAAGCGCATAATGTTTGGTGTGTTTTTGCAAAGACGGTTTTTTCTCCTTTCCTAAAAGAAGCAAGCAGGATAAAACTCATTCATTAGAAACGAGTCGCACTGCACCAGTCTATCTTAATTCCACTTAAACTTTCATCCATGACCATTTAATCTGGATCAATGCCTAGAGAGTGGTATCTTGTGTACATACCAACACTGCATTTTCTTTTCGAAAGTGGAACACAGAAAGAGCTAAATCATGCTTGAAACTTTCTTGCTTACAAAAACATCTAGAGAAAATCTCAAGGAAAAACTTCTCTGGCTTCATTCCCTATTTGTTTTCATTTTTTGCTGGACGAAAAATAGAAGGTGACTCTAAGTTGACTTCTATGAAGTTGAGTCAGTTCAGTTCGTCCTTTTACGATTCCTTCGCGGTTGGCGGCGGTTGTTTATTACCAAAGTCTATATGCGATTTGGATATGCATGCGTGCACGTTTGCATTCCATTTCGTTTTCTCCTTCTCTGGAGGCCCTACACTTCTTGGCCTAGAACAAAGTTTTAGAGTACGAACCCGTTTTTCCTATTCCCCTACAAATTATTTGGCACTGCCTACTTTATAGTTTCTTCATTTTTTTCCGTCCTTCACGAAAATCGATTCGCTTTCTACAAGTCCGACATCATAACGCATTCTCCACACAGCAGTTTGTCTTTTAAGAAGAAGAATACGTATAATATTCAAAATTCTCTTGTAAATTCCGGCAAGCAGGCGATCAAAAACCGTTCCATTTCTCAAAGACTGGGAACAAAAGCGCATATAGATTCTGAGTTGTTTAAACCAAGTCGTAGAAAGCAGCCATCCCAGCTGCCTGGTTTGTGCCTAAAAAGTCATCGTGGAACATAAAACACAATATGTCTTTTACTTTACTCACTCTCAATTCTCCAAAAACTTTGTTTTTTTTTTGTCGGCATTTGACTTCACAGGAACAAGTAATCTTAACTAGCTTATCATGACGGCTATACAAACGCAATTAAGATATCCAATTTTCTTCTCCTCTTGCAACGAAGAACTAGACCAATTGCACTCACTACACATACCATAAGGCATATCGGTGCAGCACGAGAGAAAATGAGCCCAGCATGCAGGGAATTCACAGGAAGGAAATCTGTTCAGTCAGAAAAAGAAATATATTGTTTTTGCTAACAAAGCAAAGCAAGTTGGGATCCTTTCGTTCGTTTCCTT
>JAHZMX010002938.1:0-23695 GCA_027743895.1 Seira musarum
CTTGTGCTGGAGTAGCATAACATTATCGAAATAACTATTTTTGTTCACTTTACGCTTGGCTAATTCCAAAGCAGACGAGACAGTCTAGGAAAGAAATAAGTGCCACTTGACTTGAAAGTCGGATTATGCTAAAGAATTATTTTTTAAAGGAAAAGATTGTTCATTCATCGAATATATCAACATAATTGCTTAATTAGTCAACTATTCTTGGCTGAATCCGATAAAATGTTTCGAAATGGAAATTTAATTTATTTTTTATTTTTTAGAAAATGATTTGTTCAATCAAAGAGGTTGTTGATATTTTCTTTGTAGAGCTTTGAGCAGGATTAATTTTTCATGAAAGAAAATCGTTTAAAGAGAAAAATCCTTATTTTTTCATGAATTGATATTGCTCGTGCGTCGTTTACTACAAGTGATCATAGACGACCAATCTAATCCGATCAAATCGAAAAGATACATGGTTGAAAATCTTCTTTACGTACCGTACGCGGGTTGTTAGTAGATGCTCCTAGGCATAAAAGTATAAAAAATTGAGGAATACCGAAGTTAGGTCGGGAGGGTTTCATTCAATAAAGGAGAATCATTCTTGTGCTTTTTTAGATATAAAGTAGCCTTTGTGCGTGGTGTGTATGTACATTATAACAATAGGCTCGTTATACAAAACCAACTTACCTTTTTCTGATTTTCAGTAATTGAGCAGAAAGATCTAGAAGAGGCGCACGGAACGTTACTAGTGCTTTGATAGTGAACAGACGTGGAAGACGAAGAGGTTCCAGCAATGAAACCGGTGGCTGGAGCAGGTAAAATTACATTTACGTCGCTGGCAGACAGATCCTTGCAACTTGAGCTCCGGGGATGAGTAGGACCTTTTTGACTTAATGACAGAATTCCCGAAGGAACTGGCTTCTGTAGAGAGATGTAGAAAAGGTATACGCAAAAAAGGTTTTCACTCGCATTACAATGGTTCTTTTTTCACAGTAATGCTACAGTTACACAAGTTGAATAGGTCTCGTGAATGTTTCATGAAACGATATGGCTTCAAAAGACAAGTAATATAAATTGAAGTTATTCTCCGTGTATTGTAGCCTCATAGAAAGAACTTTACGGTATTAAGGGGATAGAAGGTTACGTAGTCGAACTTTGATCTATGTACCTATTCTATTCCTACATCCATATAGTGAAAATGGTGGTGATCAAACTAAACTATATATTGTAGAAATTCGAGGAGAAAGTTCTACATGTTTGTCGGGCTACAATTTGACATAGCATTCTTCTGAATTATTCCCCTCAAGCTATATATTTTTAGATGAAAACCTGAATATTTTATACTTCCGTTCCGTTGTCGGATAAAAAATGTTTCCCTTCATACTCTTTGGACTTTGACCTGAAACTCCATTAATTTTGTACCCAATTTAAGAAATTGTACGGCCAGTCTAATCCCCTATCATTTCTTTTTAAATGAACTTGACAGGTTGAGTCATTTAGTGGAAGAGAAAAATGACAAATTTCTTCACAAACCACTTACCTCTTGAAGGACTGATGACGATGTTGATGATATTGCTGTATTTCCTGAATGATATTTGATTTGAACTGGGGCCGATGAGGAATCTACTCGATCATTTGCTACAGGGGGTGGGGGGCATATTGCATTAGCTACAATGTTAGGACTTAAAGGAGACGATGGAGGAGGAGGGTGAGAAATCACATCAAATGTCACAGAGAGATGATGACCATGGTCTTCGGACTGAGAAGATGAAGCATCCGTTGGCAAATGTCCACCATTCTTTTCCATGTCGATCGAATAGTGGACATTTTTCTGGTTGTACCTCGGCAAACTATTACTTTGAGAACGGCTAGGTTGAAAAGTTGAGAGCTCTTGATGATTTCTTTGTTGGTCTTCTTGATCATTGGACTGTTGAAGATGGCAGCGACATTCATACTCTTCACTTTCCTCTGACGCTTCATCAAATCCCGTGCTGGCCGGTAAAGAGGATTGGAATTTTCTTTGATTCGGTTGTCCATTAGAGGTGAATGAAATATCACCATTAACTTTCTTGTAAAGCGATGCAGATGAATCAGAGGATGAACTGTCAGGCTTGCAGGACCCAGTGACCACGAGTGTAGGGACATCATTAAAAGTAACAGAATTGCCACTACTAGAAGTTTTGACATTTGTTGATGATGTTGCTGAAAGATCTCGAGAAATATTCGCTGCCTTTCGACGTGCCATCTCTTGCTGGAACTTTTTAAAGCCTTTAAGGCCCGCATATTTAGGCCGGAGAGTCTCCGAAGAGATATCAGTCTTTGTCGCAGAAAAATGGTCGTGTTTGAGGCTGGTGGATGTACAGCCTTCTCCATCATCATTATTGTCCATGACGGCCTGTCTCGACCGTTTTTAGTATTCTGACTGATAGCTAAACACATTACCCACTTGCCCAAACCAGGCAACCTTTATTTCATTTAGATTCGTCAATTCTTCGAAAATTGATTTTAAACAGCTCATTCATAGACGCACTTCTTTGTTCTTTACGAAGAAATGGAAGTTCGAAGCGATAACGACTTACAATTGGATTTTATCTACCTAAATCTTGGAAATGGAAATTCTGATTGCTGCTCACAATTAGAATTTAAGAAAGGTCTCACAAAAAAAAATTGGGATGTACTAACGTAAGTACGTCTTAAGGCTTTCTGTAACAGCTTTCACTTACTAAAGGGAAACACATTACCTAATAAAGTGGAGTTGCAGAGTTTTGGAAGCAATGTAAACTAAAAGCTCCATTGACACGACCAATTCACTGAATCATTTTGACACATGAGGAACCAATTTGAAAGAGGAAGCTTACCGGATCTAATGATTGCATGAAAATGGGATACGTAAACAAGTGTGAATGTGTATGTCTAAGACACCCAAGGCTATACATATGTCATGTTACTTGAGTAGCAATAAACAGATTTTTCGATGCGGATCAACTTTCACTTGAACAAAGGTTTTGCAATAGGGGCATCCATAAAAAGGTTTAGGAGTACAATTTTCTCGCTTTGCCCTAGCCTCGCTTTCACCAACTTCCTTACAGCCGTGCAATTATAGCACAATAATTTGTTCAGAAATGTGAGAACTCGCATTACTATTAATATTATTTGGTATTCCACTATCTGCTAACTTCCTTATTAACCTTACTCATGCAATAAGATACAACTTTCCTGTCGCTTACCACGAGCATCTCAATTTCTGTTTGAGCATTTTCCATGCAACTTGATGCTGAGTTTGCTAGACCTCTCAAGTTTTTTTCTTCTTCTTATACTATAGTTTTCAACTGGAAGTTGGATGAAAACTAAGGTCTGGGCCAGCTTTGCCTGTCGCCCTTTATACCTCTTTTCCAGCTTCGCTTCCAAAAAGCATGGAACATGCATAACATTTTGCATGAAACCCTTTTGGCTTTTTTTTCTCGGCTTGTTTTCACAAAGAAACCAAAGTTAGTACACACAGAGGGTCTATCTTTGTCCTCATATGAAATGAAGTTCTAACACTTTTTGAGTGTGGGTGAGCTCAGCTATATGAGTCGATTTAAGGGAAAGGCGGAGAACAGGCGTCGGCATGTCTCCTGCTTTCTTCTGTAGAAGACGAAGTGAAATCAAGGAAATGTGTTCATTCCTGGGGTGAAAGAGGATTGAGTAAAATGATTACTTCGATAGACTCTATTAATACGATAGATACGTCAGATAGTAGATAGATAAATATAAATGCCAACAAACCCTACAATAACCATAAATAGGCAGGTATATCCGCATCATGTGCCTAATTATGTAAATCTTGTGGAGAGATTCACGGTGTTAATATTAAATTAATCTGAAAAAGAATGCATACAATCATGCCATTGCATTTTCTAGATTTTATATCAGTAGTTGAAGTAAGGACTTGTGGATACAAGTATAATTTGATGTTGTGCAGAGAAAGAATAGCATTTTAGCAAAAAAAAAGTTTAGAGGAAGATTGAATTAAAGTTTCTATTATGCTGGTTGATGACATGGATTGCAAAAGTGTTGCTGTTTTTACAATGGATTGCAAAAGTTTGGAAGGCAAGTTCCAAATTATTTGTTTGTACTTGGTGAGAACTGAAATTGTTCAATCTAAATCAACTACCAAGTACACTGATCACTTGCTTTGGTTTTGACCATTGTCGCCTCCAATTTCCACCACCACCAGTATTACAACTGGAGAAGAGCACCAGGCCTCGACACTTTATCTATTATACAATCGTCACAATCCAATTTTCTTTTCTTTTGAAACAAAGTCATTGGAAAGGATTCGGTTCGGGGAGCCTTCCTCAAAAGTCATGGGAGATTGATCGCCATGTGCCTGATGGATATATTGGCTGCATTATAGGGATAATTGAAATCTGATTGTGCACGTGCCAGAAAAGCTCAAGTCGTCGAGACGCAGTTCAACTTGAACAATTCAAGTTAAAGTTAAGGCTACAATTTCGGTTCTGCTTGATACAAAGGATCGCATTTTGATCACACATTGGGTGTCTTAGTCTCACTTAGCCCCGATTCATTTATGATTCGGATGTATTCTGTTGATTACTCATCTTAATCTTTTCTTTGCTCTCATTCAAGCTAAATAAAGAAAGCTAGGGAACAAAGACCTACATTTCAAACTTCAACCTCAAATAAAAACCGATGGATGAACTGTCGTGAATTTCTGCAAGTTTTTAATGAAACGACGAGCTAGTGCCAGAAGCAGCGAGAGAAGATGATGAGAGGCCGTGTTAAGTGTTATCTGCTATTACACAATAAATATGTATCATTTCATCAAACGTATATAATGCATTTAATATTTGCGAATAAAATTGACACATATGGACATGAACCTGTTCGCAACAACACAAAATGCATTCGAAGACAAAGGATCATACTAAAACATTGTAGATGAAATTATATGATTCATTTCACTTCACGATCAAATTAATATGATAAGCAAAGCACAATCATCATCAGACTCAGACTAGACCATCAGCGAAGCGACTCCCGAGGGGTTAAACGACACATCTTCATAGAGGAAAAGTTGTTTAAGTGATAGCGGGTTGCAATAATATTAGTTCTCATTGGATCCATGAGCCGGTTCGCTACAATAATATTGTCCCATCATCTCCCTCTAGAACAAGTTCATGGGAACTTATGGAAAGTCCCAGTTCTTCTAAAAAAGCATGACGATATAAAACCACCACCACCACCAACGTCGTCGCCGTCCGTCATATCCAAAAGAAGTGTAGTAGTAGTTGTAGTACACTTGATCACTTATAAAAATTGGAACGATGATGATAGGATAAAGTGCTTTTTCTATATGTACAAACTTTGTTCCAGCCTCCACTTATACAAGTCATACATACATATATTCTCCAGCAGCAGCACAAAAGACCGACTCTGAGCTGAGCCTATTTTTTATCCATAAAAATCGGCTGGCTGGAACTGGAAGGGAAGAAAGAACTGTAACTGTAGATGATTTAGAATTTTTCCTACGTTAAATATATAATGGACAGATGATATGTACATACCATTACACCTCATGGAATGAATGCGAAATGCATGTAGCGAGTGAGCGAGCGAGAGGCTAATAAAAAATCGACGACCCTTTTCACACTGTAAGCATATGTGGTGTATAACGTAATGTACGTACATTTGATACGTTTATTCTGATCTGAGTCTGAGTAATCTACGAAATGCTTTTCCCAAAAACACCTTTTCGGTCGTCGCTGATTATGACGATGCATGTCTTGTGTGTATAGCGTATTGTGTTGCCTTGTTGTGCGTGTTCCCTCGTTTCCTTGCTCTTTCATCCGCTCCGCTCTCGTTCTCTTGTCTCTAGTTTGAAGAGAAGAAAGAAGACGTCCGTTTGCCTATTCTTCGTTCATTCGATTCGTTCGTTCGTTCCATTTTTTATGTTGTACTTTTTTCGTTACATTCGCTTTTTATTGTCAGTATTTATCATTCCATTTTTTACGTGTGACTTGTTCGATGTTTCTATCTGCGAAAAATATTTATCGGGAACTGAATTGCTTTAATTTTTATTATTACAACTGGCAATCAGGAAACTAACCAACTTGATGATAAATATTGTAATATGGTTTTAGTACATTTTTTACCTTGAAAAAAGAGGAACTTCATTGAATAAATGAAAGTGATCACTGATCTAGTTAAGTTTTTCTTGTGGGATTTTAATGTCCTCAAAGAAGTAAAAATATTTTAGTAAATAGTGCATAAACTACTAGTGTTCATTAGTTTTTAAAGTTGTAACACGTGAAAATAGTAGTCAACATGAATTCTACGGATTCGGCGACGGTTATGTTGGTACAGGTCTTGGAGAAGACTATTTCGCCGGGTAAGTTTAAGACAATGATTTAAAAATAGAAGTTGGTTTAAAACTTAATGTTTACATTCATGTATTATGCGACAGCTAAAATGTTTTCCCGCTTGTGTTAATTTAGTTTTATTTTGATATTTTCCAGACGAAAATGAAAGAAAGAATGCATTTCAGTACGTCGAGCAAGCCGCTGTTGGCAATTTCGTAAGTTTTTTTTTGCCCTATAGGCCCTATTCAATTGCAATTAAAGTTGAAGTTGAATACGCATTGCTAGACGCGTAATATTATTATATGTATTCGTTTGGAAATATTTAAACAGGTTTGATGAATGCATTTTGTTATTTTTTAGCCTCAATACATCAAAAGTTTATCAGAAGTATTGGTTCATGTCGGCTACAGTGCTGTGGCTCGTATGGCCTCTGGCCTACAGTTGAAGAACCATTTGACGTCTAAGGATCCTAATATTAAATTGCAAAATCAGCAACGATGGCTCATGCTTCCGGAGGATATAAGAGTTTATGTCAAAAAGAATGTAAGCATAAGCAAATTTTTATTCAATTCAATGTTTACTGTAATTTAAGTGATCTAGGAGAAACTAATTATTATCATGTACACTGTGAAAAGGGTTTTTATAGTCGCTACGATTTTTCTTGCGTATTGGAGAATATAATAGTTATGACATTTTGTTTTGAATTTTAGGTTTTGGGAGCACTAGGGACCGAAACCTCACGACCGAGCTCCGCAGCTCAGTGTGTTGCATATATAGCAGTTATCGAATTGCCTCAGAATCAATGGGGAGACGTAATGCCTATTTTAGTTGGAAATGTGACAGGTCAGGGTGGAGCTCATCCATCTTCAGAACTGTTAAAAGAAGCGTCCCTAGAAGCCATTGGTTATATCTGTGCGGATATTGTAAGTAGTCTTTATAATAGGCTTGCCTATTCAAAGATATATTTTTAAAAGGATGTTATGTTATGTTCATTGCATCATTATGCATGTACTAGGTACCGGAAGTTCTAGTGGCACAAAGTAATCAAATTTTAACTGCGATTGTCCATGGAATGAAAAGGGATGAACCATCAAATCGTGTTCGACTGGCAGCCACCAACGCTCTGCTTAACTCCTTAGAATTCACGAAGTCAAATTTTGATACCGAGGTTAGGATAGACAGTTTTACACTTTTTTTATTTGATTTCCTAACTATCTTTTCCTAGGTTTTTAAAATCACTGTTGTCTTTACGTTGTTTTGATGCAGTCCGAAAGACATTACATCATGCAAGTTGTTTGTGAAGCAACTCAAGTCGAAGACACTCAAGTTCAAGTAGCGGCGTTGCAGTGCTTAGTTAAAATCATGTCTCTATACTACCAACATATGGAGTTCTATATGAACCAAGCTCTTTTTGCGATTTCGATGACAGCGATGAGGTCAGAGGTAGACGAAGTCGCACTTCAAGGAATAGAATTTTGGTCCACCGTTTGTGATGAGGAAGTAGATCTGGCAATCGAAGCAAGTGAAGCCGCAGAAATGGGGCGACCTCCACAAAGAACATCCCGATTTTATGCGAAAGGAGCATTACAATATTTAGTACCTGTTTTAATTCAGACACTTACGAAACAGGTAATTACAAGTTTTATTAGTTTTATAACTGACAGCTATTTTTACTAATTTTACTTTCAAGGACTTTCTTAAAGACGATTCATCGATTTTTAATTTAGGAGCTTCAGGATGACGACGATGATTGGAATCCATGCAAAGCTGCCGGTGTCTGTCTAATGCTTCTTGCAAATTGTTGTGAAGATGATGTAATACAACATGTAATTCCTTTCGTTCAATCGAACATAAAAAGCGAGAATTGGAGATATCGTGAGGCTGCTGTAATGGCATTTGGTTGCATAATGGAAGGTATAAATGACCATTGCTTAAATCATTTCGTGTTCGGCTCAGTTTCTAGTAATCCATTTATTTATATGTATTTAATTAATGCGCTTTTGTTTTCAGGTCCAGATCCTGTTACAATGAAGCCACTTGCCGAAGATGCACTACCAACACTCATTGCTTTGATGAAGGATGAGAATGTCGCCGTTCGTGATACAACTGCATGGGCACTTGGACGTATCTGTGAGGTTGTGTCAGATGCCGCTCTAAATCCAAACCAACTGCAACCGTTGTTGGAGGCTTTAGTTGCTGCTCTGTCTGCTGAACCTCGTGTTGCAGCGAATGCTTGTTGGGCACTTAGCAGTTTGGCGGAAGCGGCATATGAAGCTGCGTCTGAAGGCCGGAACGATGATAATAAAGAACCGGACACATATTATTTGTCTCAATATTTTAGACCAATTGTTGAAAAACTTCTAAGTACTACCGATCGTCCTGACGGAAACCAGGTAAGAATTTATAACTGAAGCACGCCAGAGTATTGATAAAATTGAATTGAAAGGATAAAAATACGTATTAATTTATTTGCAGGCCAATCTCCGCCCGACCGTTCCTTTTAGCTGGACTACAAAATATCACAGAGCACACCGTAAGTGACGTCTCACTCATTAAGTTTGAGAATCGATTTTAATCTGAATGTAAGAATATTATCCAAAACGAATCATTGTATTTTTAATCAAAGGTCTGCTCTGCCGCTGTCGGAGTTAGCGGAGATATCTGCAGAGCCTTAGGAAGTAAAGCGGTTCCTTACTGCGATGACATTATGTCGCTTTTACTGCAAAATCTATCGGTAAGTTAATTCAAATTAATACCATTATTTGTATGATTGTATGTTAATTCACTTTCATTATACAGAACGGAAGCGTTCATCGGTCAGTAAAGCCTCAAATCTTGTCAGTACTTGGTGATGTAGCTTTGGCGATCGGAACGGAATTTAAAAAGTACCTGGAAGTGGTTTTGCAGACGCTTTCACAGGCGTCTCTTGCACAAGTTGATCGAGTTAGTAATATGCATTTAGCAGCGCAATTTTTAAATAACAGATAACAGATGATATTTAATTACCAAATAAATAATAATGTCTGTGTGTTTTCTAGAATGACTACGAAATGATTGACTATTTGTGCGAGCTGCGCGAAGGCGTGTTGGAAGCATACACAGGAATTGTACAGGGATTACGAGGAGACGCTGCTGCTGCCGGTTATCCGGGAGGAGCCGTAACCCAAGATTTGGCACTTATCCAGCCTCATTTAGGACATATTGTTAATTTTATATGTGAAATTTCTAAGGATCCTGAAAAGTCTGATGGAAATATTGCAGCATGTGCCGGTCTCATTGGGTAATTCATTTGTCTTTCAAGATACAATGTGTTCAATTATTTTTTAAATCTTGTCTTTCCAAAAAAATAAGAAATAACTAGTGACAGAATCTTTTGCAGTGAGTGACAGTTCTCTGGACCATTGAGTTCTGAGCTCTATCTAATAATGATGTAAAGAATTTGATTCGATTTGACTGATTTTATGATTTATAGTGATCTCTTGGTTGGCTACGGAGCAGTTATTTTACAGTTGATAGATAACGAAGTTATCAATCAATTACTTACGGAAGGCAGAAGATCAAAAACTGGAAAAACTAAAATGCTCGCAACCTGGGCCACAAAAGAAATGCGAAAATTGAAGAACCAAACTTCGGCCGCAGCTAGTTGGTAAGCTTTGATCGTCTAGTTCACAGACATGATGTGATATGTCAACTTAAAATCAGGGATTCTGAAAGAGATGCACATTCTCCGCTGAGGATAGACAAGTCTTCGGCTAATTGTACAATTTGCTCATTCTACAAAAAGCCTGTATAATTGTTTGAAAGCCTTGATTTTTGTAAAGGAGAGTTCGTAAAAAAAATTGTATCTAGTCCTTCCTCCTCATAATGCCAGAACGGTGATATGATAATTACATGGTTGATGAGCTGGCTTCTCTCAATTCAACTTGAACTGACTTTGAAATTTCTGTGATATTTTCTTACTATTACTTTTAACGGAAAACTTTGTGATTGAATGCTCCAATAACTATGCCGGACAGACATTAAAATTTAGTATTGACGAATATAAATTGTAATGACTTTTTATACTATCAAACTGCTCTTAAATGCGATATACGATACAAATGGATGTTTTTTCGTACGGTTAATTCCTCTTCTTTTGTCTATATTTTTAATTTCTTTCACAATTGATATGAATGATAGAGTGCGTGAGTCTTTCTTTTTATCAACGTAAGTGAAATGAATGTATGAATGTGAGATTGTGATGATTGATTGATTGCGTAACTTGATTACAGATGAGAGGATGTGGATGGATCGAGAAGCTGGAGTAAACGAGGGTGTGGACGGACTGATAAGAGATTTGTTTGCGATACTGCGTGAATGCTATTTTTCTGATTGCGTACATAAACCACTATTATTCAGATTACAAGTAAACTTTCGTAGTATAGCAAGTTTGTGTGCGCTACGTCATCGTCGACTTTAAAAATTGAAAAGTTATCAATATCATAAAGCTACTATTTAGTAATAAAAATATGATTCTTTCATTTTCAAACAACATAATTATTAAATAAAACTTGACTATTTCTTTACTTTATATTACTCTTCCTAGTTTTATTTTATTCATGCCCTGTTTTTTGTAGTTTTTTTTTCTCAAATATGCACTCTGTAGGAAGCACAAGTTCCTTCATTGCCCGTTTTACTTACCCTTTAACGTTTAACCTTGAACTTTACCTTCGGTATTTTATTTAAATAGCGCTTTAGTTACGTGTGTTCCTTAAGGAAGTGTGATGTATGGTACAAATGTGTATCACCTTGTCCTGTGATGAATGGTAATTATATAATTTCCCTTATTATACTTAAACCTGCGTTAAATTGCTGATTGAATAAAAGCGTGTGTGTGGCTGCTATTGAATGTGAATGAGTTTGTCTACCTCGTCTCCGATTCATTCGAAATTCGAATCATGCTGACAATTGTTATTCTTCATGATGATATAATGCGATCTTTAAAGTACATATTTTTTTGTAAACTTCAGTGAAATAAATCATACGATAAAACGCGGTTCTCACTCACTAGTCGCATTCCACTTGAAATTCTGGCTCCAGGTGAGGTTTGTGCTTGTTCTGGGTTTGATGGCCTTGCAAGGTCTTTATTAGTGGGGAGAAACCTGACTACATGCACCATTTTCACTATTGCACAGATTCATTTTCCTTTTGCTCAACGTAATAATATCCACATGTCTAAAGTGAATGTAAATGATAGGAATGATATACTGAGCATTATATTTTACACACGACGGCAAAATTATTTTGTCTATGTCATTGCTGATTGTAAAGTATGCGAAACATGGACCGTAAAAACTTGCTACGTCCATAAAATTCATGAGGAATGTTTCTAGATGAAAGGCGTTATTACTGATTGTCATTTCATTTCATTACGCTGCATTCGTTCATCCAAGACAATTTTCACTGGATGTGGATGGACTTTGTCATCACCACTTTCATTTTTTTAAACATTGAAATTCCTTTAAAAACTGCCCATTTTAATCTTATACAAGTTCATATGATACAATTTGAATATCTAATTCTATATCAAGATCTATTGTCCAATTCTGTAGGTATTATTAATTACTAAGCGGTAGTAAAAAATGGAACCCGGATTATGTTATTCCGAAGCATAATATTGGCTCTGTCATATTTATTAAAACTTACTCATGTAAATAGAAATTCTTAAAACGTATGCTGTAGTATAATATGGAGCAGTAGAAAAGTTACATGACTTGCAAGACTCTATAATTAGCATTTTATAAATTTGAGGTTCTATCCCTTTCAGGAATATGATTTTTATTGATATATAAGTATTTATACGGTTTAGGCAACAATGTACATAAATATCAATACACATTAGCTAAACGGTACTAGCTAAGTGTGCAACCTTATGATTTCTGATTTCCTTCCTGAGGGAGAATGTATTATTAAAATCGCCCAAACTACAACTTCAGCTACTAATAAAGCGGTAGGAAAAGAAAATCCTATTTCTTTAGGTTCAAAAGTGCACCTTCCTTTCCAAATGTTGATTCATGCGATATAGCGTAGACCCTCATCTTCAACGTTCATTTTCGTTAATATTACTGTTTAAGTTGAAGGCAAAATGAGAGTGAAACTTTCAATAGGTGTGCTGTGCCAGCTTTTTTCTTTTCATGAAGGCAATATGACCATCAATTCATATTTCTATGGGTATAAAGTTAAATATGTAGACGGCTTTTTAGCTTATGAGAATTGCGTTTTGGAGATTCTCATTTGATTCCTATAAAGGCGACTATGGTAAGACAAGGCAGAAGAGAATGAGGCATATAAAACTGTAATCTGTAGCTCCTTTCAAAGATATGCTTACTAGAGGACTTATTTAAAGTTTAAGAATACAGAAAGAGTCAACGATGTTCTTCATGAAAAGAAACGAAAACGAACGCAAGCCCTTTTCGTTAGTCAGCAAAAGTATATGATTTTCTTGGTAATATGGCAATGGCAAGCTATCCACTATTTGCTACCTGCAATTATCTCTTCTTACACAGTCCAGTCATGCCAGTCGAAGACGTGCGGAGTTCCCTTAAGAATGCAGCCCCATTAAACAATGTTTTCAACAATACGCAGTTCGTACGCACAATGCAATGCAACTCAT
Source organism: Seira musarum (assembly GCA_027743895.1). Classification (NCBI taxonomy): domain Eukaryota; kingdom Metazoa; phylum Arthropoda; class Collembola; order Entomobryomorpha; family Entomobryidae; genus Seira; species Seira musarum. Next base: position 13,003 of record JAHZMX010002938.1, read on the forward strand.
CTCAACTCAGGTAAAGTAATAGAATAAAACGAAAAGCGAAAATCTTGCCTCGATTCGATCGTCTCGTCACGTTGTTGCAGTACATTGCATTGCATCGCATGCAATAAATAGACTGCATAAAAGATACAAGCAAGAAGTCTCACAGGTATGAAAATGAATGCTATTTATCTCTCCCCCATACTATCATTATGTATGAATTTTGAAAAAATCCCTTACTTGCTTGCATGAACAAGGCAAGAAAGAGCCTGTGAATATCACTGCTCTCTATGCAATAATAGTAGTAATAATAATACGAGAGCCTTTAAAGTCACTTGCACTGATTGTTGTTGTTTGTTGCGTTACGTTTTATGCACGCGTACTTTCTGTTTTACTCGTGTACTTTTTAGATATAACTTCTTAATGCATTTTCGCAGACAGTTCGCTTTAAGAAGACAGGTACGCAAGTAGTACCCCCAGAGAGAACGTCTTATATCTTCATATTTTTCATGTAGATACGAATAACAAAAAATACCCAAATTCCTGGGGAATTTCTTCGTCCAAGACCATTCATCCGTTTCTTGTCATGAATTCTGTCATTTTACCTGGTGTATGTACTTCAGTTGGATTTAAAGATGCAGGACTAGTGTAGGTGCAACATTAGAGATTACTGGTAGTGCTTGTCATTTGCTTCTCTGTGACATCTGCATATATACCTTTGCAGTGCGACTAGTGACTTTTCATGAGAATGACATGAATGCAGTGAAATATTGTGATTTGGAGAGGAAAAATGCATACGGTTCATTTGTGCATTTGACGGATTCCATGATTAGGGAAATTCGTATCAACTACACCTATTCAAATGGTACTATTCTTAAATTTTAACCTTGTAAAATCGTGCGCCTTGAAAAAAATACAAGGCCCGTATGGGCTGGAGAGCTTAAGAAACACGAAATTGTTATAATTGGTTGGTGCTTTCCATATTTGTGATTTAAGTGTCTGGAGACCTGCCATACTAGATATTGTAGAGATGTGAATGCACCTTATTAGATGTCCAGAAAAATCTCGCATTCAATTCCTCCATTTTATTGACGTGTACAATTTGTATATAATTTTGTACTAAACTTTAAAAAAAATTTAATTACTATTTTGATTGAACAGACGAAACTAAAATCACATATAATTATATTGCGTGGTTTATTGAAACGGTGCTACTGTACTACGGAGCCAAGCCAGACAAGCATAATTATAATTTTACTATAAACTTAGTTGGGACGAAAGAGTTGAAAAATCGGCTCATTTTTTCTTTCGGAGGAAGACTGCGTGAGATTCCTGTAAGTTTTTCATTTCTGTTGATAATTCGTAACTTTTTGCCTACTTATGCACTACTTCTCCTCATGTCAAAATCACCATAAAATGCATATACATTCACATGAAACTGATATCTTTCCACTTCTCCCAGGCCTGAATCTCGTTATTCGATTACGAATTCGTGTACACTTTAAAAAACTTAAAATGATTTTGTTTTAAAGATCACAATAATTCATTTTGGCATCAATTAAATTGGAGATTGTATTACCCAAGTGCTTTTATTACCGATGCATGCCAATCTAATAAATGAACATGCAGACCAACCTGCATAAATCACGTAAGACGCCAAATCATTTTTTTTAAAATATTGATTGGATTGGTGCGCTTTGAGTTTTGAATTTGATTGTCTGAAGTCATTCCTTTCATAAGTAACAGATCATTACACCGGCGAAAAAAGACAAGAGTTGTAACTAATTAGAATTAGACAGTTGATTAGCAGAGTCCTAAAGGGCTTTAATTGACTAATGTGATAGCAATTCAATGAATTCATAATTTTTAAGTCATAAATACATGTTCCTTTAAAAGCGATTGTACTTTAGTGCCAACGCCAAAATTACTTGTTTTGCTTGAGTAAGTACACCCATAATTCTTTGTTACCTGCTCAGGGTTAATTTAATCAAGTTTTTTGATTGTAGAAAAGGTTTAGCACATTTACTTATCGATTCGAACGAATAATGCATTGGGTTTCAAAATATTTTTTTTGATTTCGTAATAGGATTTAAACTTCGATATTTTCTTTAGTTCGTAGATCGTAGAATTTTTAGTCACCTACTCGAGCATTTTAGAAGAAGTGAAGTCACCGTGGCTGATTGTATTAAGTTTTAAACATTTTAAAGTACTTTTCGCAGATTTGCTTATTGTGTAGTACAAAGGATAATTAGGCATGATGAAAGCGTACAGCAGAAAATTGTATTTGGACTGGGGAAGCAGCTTCGAATTTGCAACGCATTGGTGGGTAATTGCCCCAGCGAGCGCATACTCTAAATTCAGAGATGATACAAAGGTGTGAAATTAGCTAGCTCATTAATTTCTGCCATCTTAAAGTTTCATATAACACGAGAGATCTTATTTTCTTTCATCGTTTCCTTGCTGTGTGTGTCGTGCCGAGGCTAACATTTTGATTAATGAAGGTGAACAAAAACAAAAATTGAAATACAAACTACATTAGCCCTAGGCAAAATTACGCCTACATATGGCGAGAACGTGGACTGAAAAACTTTCTTTAAACTCATCATTTTCATAATTGCTATTTTACAACAACTGCGTGTAATAAAGTTACACAGCCTTATTCTTAATTTGTTAGGAAAACGCACCATTTCCGTTTTTTGTGCCATCAAACCATTTCCATTTATTATTTTGTATGAATGAATACGGTATAAAAATGGGGGATGATAAGGAAATAAAGTTTTTAAACTTCAAGCTTTATTCTTCTGGTCTTTGAAGAGTGGCCTTTAAATGACTCGTGGTGAATTGATTTTAAATAAGCTTACAAAATATCACCTGTAACTTTTTATTTCATTTCTTGATATTAAAATTATTTTACGAGGGCTACTTTTCAACAAGTCAGCTCTTATAAATTACGTAGCTTTTGTTTGGTGCACCGCAATTTTCCTTCATCGCTCCGAGTGGCAACAAGTAGTGCTTATGTAGTATATAGAATAGGGTTTTGTATTGATGGTGATGGTGGTGAACCACTGTGAATTATCACTATTCATTTTCTGCACACTTAAAAGTCTCCCCAAGTAAAATGGGAAGGAGGAAAAGGAGAGAATATAATACACTTTTGATGGCGATGACAATTTTTCACAACAATGAAGTAATAATTATTCACTTGCCATTCAACCACTCCACTCCACATCATATTGTATAGGAGGAGCATGTATGCATGTACACTTTGAGATTGTGTTTTAGAAAATCATTCATTCACTTCAAATGAATAATAATGGCCTAAGACTATTTCCGATTCCGTATCCTTTTCTTAAATTACTTTCAAGAGGAAAGATTGTCCTGAATGAATAGTAAAATAATTACTACTTATACGCTTAAAACTTAAGACGCTTTCTCTGGCTGGTACTGTGGTGGGGATGCTAGCTCAGGAGTTTGGAAAGACGTATAAGTGCTATCATTACATGAATATTTTGCAGAGACAAACATAAAATCAGAAAGTGCATAAAAAATGTTGATACATTTTTCATTGTTTAATTGATCATGATAAATCTACCATAATCTATCACGTAATGCTCATCCGGTGTTTTTACTTTTTCTTTCTCAATCCCTCCTTCACGTTCTCTTGTAATCAAGTACTATTATCTTGCTAAGGCCATGTTTAATTTAATTTAGATGATCGATATTGATAGCACTAATGAATTTAGAATTGATATCATTTAAGGGAGGAAGAAGTTCAAGTACTAAATGTTTTTAAGGGACGACATTGAAGGTCGTTATTATAAAAGAGTTAAAATCGTATACTATTTTGGGTATGTTTTTTCTGATTCATTTCACTTCAAAAATACTAGCGAAATAGAAAGTTCCAAAAACGAAGAGCATTGTCTCATCAAGGTCATTTGATCCTGCTGGCGTCCTTGCATCTCTTCTAACTTTAACCCTTTACAAGTAAGTATGTATGGCATGCTCCATATCACATCTACAACAAGAAGGAACTAAAATGTTATTGAAAACAATTCTCTATGGTTTACTTGGAAAGATGAAGCCGGATCCTAATATCCTTCACCCTCACTAAAGAAATATTTCCTTAGAACAGGGATGATGGGATTGAATGTCTCATTATGCTACACATAACATAATGAATTCAATTATGTATAATGCCTAAGCATTATAATAGTTTACCTATGCAGCACTGAATGACTCAGTTCATTTCGCCCTTTCCCTGCATTCTTAAAGGCATTTACTATATAGTCATAGTAAGGCACGCCAAGTTCTTCATGTTCATGAATTTGTTTAAAAATTACATATCGTGATCATCGTCTGGCGTTATTTTCTCAAATAATTTGGCACATGCTCTCCGCTCCCTCAAACAGTCTGAATTCATTCATGAACGTTTTTTCAAGGAGTTGGTAGTTATATGAGTCGCTCGGACAAACCTCATTTTTTATTTTCAAGCGTAGTTTCGTTTTTAATTGTGGATGTCACAATACACTTTTTGTGATTTTTACTAAATGATGCCCCATGTTTTACACATTCGTGTGAGTCACAAAATTAAAGCCTAGTAGTGAAATACTCATGCGCTGTAGGTCTGAATAAAACTACATGATTGTTAGTAAATCTTGATGAGTTTTAAATCACAAGGTTTGACTTAAGTAATACACGGAATAAGTAAAACTCGAATACAGATAGCAATAATATTCCATTGGTGTTGCTTTAAAAGTACTTAAATATAATGTAGACTTACTATAATATGTTGCTTGTTTTGAGTTGATACTCTAGAATTTTTATTCCCTTGCTTTGATTGCCTCACCTTCCCCCTTTTCCATATCATTGCCATCAAGATTTTGATTCTGCATAATTATCTCCCGTCTTGCCTCGCCTTTTGGAATCATGGCAAGGGATGCTAATTGCAAAGCAAGTGCATTTATCTGAAAAAATCTAGTTTTCATGTTGACATATAGGCATAAAAATTTATTGACTGCAGGGAAGAGCCGATACCACTGCAAAAAAACATAACATGAACATTATGTGCCTTTGCAATTACATTTAATGCACAAATCATCTCCCACTCAATAATGCTCAGTACCCACGAACGCTCCCTCAGTCGTTCATTCATCATCATCATCATTCATGAGCAAGGTACGTGGGAAAAAATTCTTATTCAAAGAGTTCATCTAAATTCTCCATCATAATACAAAATTATTTTAATCGCACATTATTATATATTCTTGTTCATGTTCATTCATGCTTATCGCTAATGTCAATCGCAATCCCATCATCATGTAGTATGTGAACGTGGTCACATGAACGTCTTTATATTGCATAGTTAATTGCTCAAAATACTATTCCGTTCCATTGCTTGACTTTAAAACATTGTCCTGCACTACTCTAATACGTGAGTAACCAAAATCACTAATTATATACGTTTTGCGTCAATAAAATTGCCTTTTGTTCATTTCTCAATAAATCAAATTTCAATCAAGAAATGTCAAATTAAATTATAGTTCACGCACGCACGGTTTAATCTGCAACTCTTCAAAAAATCACTGATTAGCAAGCGTATTAACATTTGTCAATACTGACAAGTATTTGCTTTGTATTGATTTCAACCTTCCCAGCTTTGCACAATCAAATTAATAGCAAAAGCATGTCTAGATCAGATTAACAACATCTTCATTTATTCAGAGACATCAACACTAAAAAATTGTCGAACTAGAATGTTTGGCCAAAGCAAGTTTTGTCTGGACAATGCGTCATATTGAAATCTGACTTTTATCCTTCAACATCCTTATACCATCAACTGTCAAATATTTCATGACGTGTTTATCTCTCGCAGCAGGAACCCCAACGCAAGGATGCGACAAGATTTCGATTACGTACATGATTTTTTACTTTCATTTCAAAACCAAATCCGATTTGATTAAAGTGGATGTGTAGTCCTTTTTTTGTATACGAAGTCAATTCATTGAAAACTTTTATGATGAGGTGTTCATACAAGTAAAATATCCTATTGAATTTTTTAAATAAATTCTTATGTTAATATTGTAGCAATATACAAGGCACTTACGCACGCTCAAAATTTTTTGGACGGATTCCGCCTTTGGGAGTAGCACGACTTAGCTGATCACTTATCTTATTTTGCGATCTTTAATAAGGTTCGCAGTTTTAGGTGTGGACCAAGCCCTAATATTTTTTTTTATTTTAACAATTCAAAAAAGCTTTTGGTGTTGTGGAAGACAAAGCTATTGATGTATGAAATGAACATTAAAGAAACATGAATTATGGTTAACAAGTATATTTGCCTCTCCATGTAAAATCGAATCGAATTACTTGCAATCAAAGTCCATTATTATTGTGTCACATCTCTATTCAGCACTGTTACATTTATGGATAATAATGCACTCATTGTGACTTAAAATAACCGATTGTATAATGCGTTACTTTGTTTTATCAAGTCTCAAGACCCCTTTTCGAACACTGTTACATTTATGGATAATAATGCACTCATTGTGACTTAAAATAACCGATTGTATAATGCGTTACTTTGTTTTATCAAGTCTCAAGACCCCTTTTCGAGCATGTAGGTGGCCTATCAGCTACAATCACTTTGCAGGTTTAAAGAAATATATATTATATATCTACCATTCTTTTTATTGCTGTGGGCTTGCTCCACAAAGAAATAACTACACTACTACTTTTGCATGACCATAATATTTGTATGCTGCCTTGCTACATTCAAGTTCCATTTTATATAGTACCATGTAGTGGTTAATTTAATAATGCAATAAAAATGATAATCTCTTGAAATAGATGAATACACAATTTGTTAAAACCGTTCGACAATGCATTTCAATGAATAATGAATTCATAGTTTTGTGCAGTGCACATAAAAAAGATGACGTGATATATACACACAATGAAAAGCGAGAGTTCTTTTCGTAGACCTTCTTATTGCTTCCACGTTATGAATAAAGGAATACAATGATATAATAATAAAATATATCAACTCACCTAACATTTTTTTCTTGATCGAAATGAGCCTTAAGGACTCTTTTGTGACTTTATTCATTTCGCTTAATGCTACGGGGTAAACCAGTGACCAACGATTCAGGCTCGCTCATTGTCAGTAGGGTGCTCCCACAATAACCAACACCAAGAATTCATGTTATAATTGAATTTTGTGGGCAGGTATATGAAAGCTATACGTTTTTATACCAAAATCCAAATGTGCAATATTTCTCACATTTATGATTAATATCAGATCCTAAACAAAGTAATGCAAGTCATACAATATGTGTCCATATATGCATGACAGTCGTAATCGTAACGGTAAACTAAATTTTTTTGCATGGCACTTGCACCTTCCTTCAGAATGTCTTTGCGTTACATTAAATACAAAATTAGGCATGTATTACTTTACATCGTCCACCATCTTAATTCTTTTTATGAATAAGCAAGAGGCGCTAGCACACATTCCTCCTTTAAAAGAATATTATACGGTTTGAATGATGATGGCAGAGGGACCAACAAAACCAGAGTAATAATCCCATAATGCAAGCAACATGCATGCATCATTTTTATAACTAGCTCAAGAGCAAGGATTCGAATGTGAAGTAATGCAAATTCCTTTTGAAATGCCTATGACAGTGGAAAAAAATCCAACGTAATGCAAATGGTATAATAAGGGAAATGAAAAAATGAAAAGCCCTTTCACTTTTTTATTGTAAAATAGCGTCTTGTACGTACACGCTTGTGTCGTGTTGTTTTTTATATCTTGTGTGACTTGACTTCACTTTGTAGTTTTTGCGTTCAACGTTACATTACCAACTTTTTTACTCTGAAGAAAACTGCATAAAAATGTCTACCTGTTCGGTAATCGAAATGATAAATAAACGTGAATGAAAATTATTTAAGCGTTCATTTATGTAGGTACATTATTATTACTACATGCATAACAGGTTTTCTATTCAAATCGATGAATCGATGACAGCATTTAAAATAATTCTTGAAAGAAACTTGTGCTATAAAAAAGTGTACTTAAATGTCCCTTAAGAATACATAACTTTGTTACAAAGGATGTGTTGCTCGACATAGACCCATAGGCAACATTGCTGTTAGGTGGATGTGGATGCACTGAAAAATATACAGATTTTTGTTTTCTTCAACGGCAAAAAGTCATCATCATAATATTATTATGAACCTTGTGGGTCTGACTAGACATCCAAATTAACTGTACATTCATGACAGCGTCAGAGCAGATCGCGTCATTGAAAATGAACGTGTTTGTAGAAGTTCACATTTTGGTTTAATTGTTATTTTTGTGGTCAACTACGTAGCAATAGAAAGAACTTTGTCATGAAGTAACCACTCCTCTATATTTTCGATCAGATTTTGAGTCTGTTATTATAGCGATCTAGGATGGATGTAATGTAGAAGTCAGGAGGTGCGTAATTTGAAACTCTTTTTCAGTCACTTCGCATATAAACCTTAGGTCGTAAAACGTCACCGTGAGATTGAGACAGGGTCTCATGACTATGGCTTTGATATTATATCGCATTGAATTAGAAAATCTGATTTTGATTGCAAATTGTATTATCAAAAATCATAATCCAATAACCATTTGACTGCCTTACAAAGAAAATTTTTTTTGACTCAGTCAGGTGCAAGTGATGCAAATATTTGACGACGAAGATTCAACCACGAAAACACAATTCTTGTGGAGTGGAAGGTTACAATAATAAAACTTAGGTCTTGTCATGAATCTTGGTGGGCATTATATCCTGAACCAAAATCAAGACATTCACCTGTCTTATTTTTCAAGAGTTCTGAGAAATGCAATTCTCTTCTGCCCTCACATTTGTCGATGAAATCGAGTGCTATTCAACCAAAAAAAAGGTTTTAGAAATCAGCTATTGCAGCTGAATGGTTGTAAGTGACTCTTCTTGCCATCATCATTATTATTATCATTTTTCTCCTTTATTTTTTGAGTTTTTCGTGCTTGTCGTAATTTTTAAAGAGATTCTTGCCATTTGCCTTGCTACATTCTTCAAAATAATCATTTTCACTCTCGTCGTCGTCACAGCAGAGTCGTTTTTCGTGGGCTTCATCAGACACGAAAAATGAGTAATGTAACAAAACACATCCACACCTAATGCAACATGTACATTATTACATTACGATGCACATTTTTATTTCGTAGATGAGAAGAAGTTGTGAATGAAAAGCGCAACAAAGGAGCCTAACCTGAAGAGGGCCAAATTGAGCTAACAACTACCAGCTCTCCTCTTCTTTTGATTGTTATGCTACTTTTAATGACTCTAAAATTTCTATAATTTGCATGACATACAATAAACTTTTTGACATTAAACTGCTAAGTTTTTTTCCAATTGTCCTCTCATACCGCTATGGCTATAGGCTATACAACTGTTTGCGATGATGATGATGTCAATACTTTTGAAGTTTAATGCTATATGGAAAGTTAAGTGAAATGATTAAAGTTTAAAGAGAATTTGATATGATATTCAAAGTGATTACACCGCAATGACACAGGAGAGGTTGATCAGTTACCTTTTTACATGCTTCCCCTATCAGTACAAATTACTGGCGACGAGTGCCGGGGAGACAAATTTATCTTAACATTACATTTGAATTTTGGCACAGGTCATCGTATTGTGCCATCACATCACAATCTTAATGTGATTATAATGCGAAAGTAATTTAGAAGGGATCTTCAAGCAGACTTCATGACTATGACTATGACGATTGGTTATGTGATGACGAATCCTGGAATTCCTTTTGGAGTGAACAGTACAAGTAATGTTCTTTTGTTTTCAACCGTGATTTTTTATCTGTCTGAGCATCAGGAGCAATTAAATATGTCAGAAAACAATGCGGTTTAGAATTGATAATTTAGATTCACTATATAATTATATGTAAATTTAAAATGGAGATGACCCGGCCACTTTATTCTTTACGTAAAAGGTGTTCATCTTCATCGATTCTTATTAAATGATCACCTTCTGACGATGCATCACGCAAATACTTATCTATCAGCTCACCAAATACTACACCACACTTCAATTATTATTAAAACGCTCTAAGCTATATCAAAGGCTAACTGGGTATCTCGAGGTTCATTATAAAAGTTAAAACTGAAAGTGCAAGGAGGACTAAGGTCTGATTTGGAACAATGAAATGAAGGTGTGATAAAAAGACCCTTTTGTCACTTCAAGATTTGGAATGGGAGTCATATTCTTCTGACGCGACGAGTTCGAACTGTGGGCGCTTTTATGAATTTCTTTGATTGCATTATGCATAGTGTAATTCCTTTGTTTTTTTTTGTCCCTGCCTGCACCCCTAAATAATTTTGCAATAATATTGTGCATTAAAATGCAGTTTTTTTTATCTAGGAATAGACCACATTCACTTTTTTCCATTTTTGCAACTTCAAATGAGTATAACTTGGCAGATTAATGTTTGACTAATTGCAACAAATTTTTTGGGGTTGACTTTCTACGTGGATATGCATGTTTTAAATACTTTTCCATGCAGAATTTTTTTTAATTGGCTGAATTTAAAATCCTGAAAAAGTCACACATTACATTTTTGTGTGATTAGTCACCATATTTTAAGGTACATAGGTAGGTAGTAGGTACCCTGAGTTTGCCGATGGAAGATTTTT
>JAHZMX010002939.1:0-21913 GCA_027743895.1 Seira musarum
CCCAAGGACGGAGTAGGGGTCGATCAAAGCTTCCGGGACGTCGCGTCTCTGAGCCGCAAAGTAAGAGGAGAACAATGGAGACCTGTAGGTAGAAGGGGTAACGCCGTACCCCTTTTCTTTAGGATGATGATGACTGTCGCTATTGCTGTATCCATGGCCGTGATGTGTGGACTCTCGGTAATTTTCTGTATCAGTTTGTCCCCAGTCTGCGGTCGTGGACGAAACTAAAGTCGCCAAGGGGATAACGAGGATCAGATAATTCGGCATGATGATGTAAGGGGCAATTTGAGTATTCCCAAAATATTTTCTAACAACTTTTAAAGACCAGGCCTAATAGATTAATGAAGCCCTTGGGGCTTTTCTGCATCCCTTAAATTTATAAGACGAAGAAAAAGAAGCTTAAATTAATGGAAATTAAGCAAATTTTATGATTCGTGTGGACGTGCATCCTTAACTTTTATGTCCTGGAAATGGAGCCTGACGTACTTTTTGGAAGACAACAACTGCTCACAGCTTTGATGTGACATTAATACTAATGGTGACAAGTGCAACATCATTTTTTTTATTTTTTACGTTCTTTAATTGATTTTACCGGTGATGATGACTTGTTTATTCATAAACCGGTTTTATTTTCTCTAAAATTACTCCGTAACGGTCTGGTCGTCATCATCTTTGTGCCACAAATCCCTATAAACCGCTTGATCGTTAAATAAATTTTACATCTTGAAATGGAGCATAATAAGACATTTTTGTCGGAGTGTCCATTACCCACCCGGCATCCTCTCAATCTCAATTAAAGTTAATCAAATCGATATGAACTTTACGGTTATGAGAATCACATCATTCATAAGTAGTCATAATGACAATCGCCATGTGTGGCATCATCGACCATTTCCTCATCCCCAAAATATGAAGGAACTCGTACTACTACCTAAAAACATTTGAAATTCCTCAATCTTTAATTGCAATAATAAACTTGTTATTACGAATACGATTGTCATAGTCGTTGTGATACTTGTGTCCCATCCCCATAAAAAATCCCATAAACCACAAGGCTTGACTGCGCACAGCGTGGATAATCTCTACCTTCCTACTAAAGCTTACATACATACAACCTTTTGCATCTAAAAATGAAGACAACAACATTATGACTTCATTTCATTTTATNATCACAATAATAAACTTGTTATTACGAATACGATTGTCATAGTCGTTGTGATACTTGTGTCCCATCCCCATAAAAAATCCCATAAACCACAAGGCTTGACTGCGCACAGCGTGGATAATCTCTACCTTCCTACTAAAGCTTACATACATACAACCTTTTGCATCTAAAAATGAAGACAACAACATTATGACTTCATTTCATTTTATGATATCGATTCGATTTGCGAAAATAAAAAATCAGACAAAGTTGTAAGTGGTAGCATACCTACACACATTAAGCCATNGATTCGATTTGCGAAAATAAAAAATCAGACAAAGTTGTAAGAGGTAGCATACCTACACACATTAAGCCATATATAGCCCCTTAATATAATTTTTTTTATTGCATTTTCACTCAATTTCCCAGGGCATTTATACATTGTTTCTTCGTGAGAATTGCACAAGAAAAATCCTCTCGTCTTCTTCTTCTTCGGCTTAGCTTCTGTTCTACTAAGAAATAATAATGAAACCTTTTTCACTTCACCATTTCAAGTTCAGCCAGCTGGAATCAATTGCGATTGCCATATGTCTGTGTCTGTTTCAAGTCTTCTCGAGAACGAATCGAATCGAAAAAGAAAAGATGTTTCATTTTTTAAGTGCATTCAAAACTGCTTCTTTTTAGAGTACTATTCATATTGCTCATCACTTGACAATGACTATGACATTGTAACTGTTCAGTAACCCACTTTTCCTCTATGAATTTAAGGGAACGATCATGATTCACGATAGCGATACATGTCATCTATCACTATTGGGCCATGCCACATGCTGAAAAAATCCCCTCTTTTAAGGAAAAAAAAAGTACAAATGAAGATGTGCTTGTGAACATGATGATCTTACATGAGTTTTTGATTATGACGTGTCGCGTGGTTGTGAGCCTTCACAAAAAAACACACACACATACAATTCAATTGAATTATACAATTTTTCAGCCCATTTTTCGATTTTTTATTTTTTTCCTAGAAAAAAAATAGTACATGGGGCGGTTTTTATAACTTTAGGAGATTACATAGCTGTATTTACAAAAGAAGTGTTTTATTTTTATATTGCATACCAAAATATTTGTAATAAATTAGGCAGTATAAAGACTTTGAAAATAGTTCGTGAGATTACAAATAATTTATAAGTAGCATAAAATACCTATACACATTATTTATGGCGCAATTTTTATTCTGGTTCTTGTATTTAAATTAGTTCTACTTATAACTATTTTCAGGTTGAAGATGTAAATGCTACAAATGTAAAAAAAATTAGTGGACATTGGAAAACTCAACACGATCAGAAGCAAGAGTAAATACATGTAAGAATGACCATATACCCTTGGCTAATTGGAGGGATCAATTGAAAAATTAGAAAAATTTTGCAATTTCATGAGTTAAAATCTGCATTGGTATAGATTGCATTTGTTTTTTGGCTAAAATAAAAATGTGCGGATCTTTAAACTAATTAAAATCTAAAAAAATTACGGTAACGTTTTTAAATGCTAATTTTTATTTACATTAGAATAGTATTGCTTTTCCAGAGTGACTCGTGTTGTGTCTGTGATTTGTCTTGTGTCCCCTTCAAAAATGTCACGTGCTGTACGGTGCATGCTCTACTTAACCACGTGCAAGGAAATCCTAACTATCCCAACCTTTTTCGTTACCGTAATTAGATTGCATTGCAATTTATAAAAATGCCATTCAAGTCCTTTATAAACCTACAAACAAACTACCCGTAAAAGGAAATACCAACACATCATATAGGATAATGCAAGAGAAAACGAGACAAAGTATTGGGGCACTGTGATACAAAATTCAATTTTTACAGTCATTCTTCACATTCTTTCATCTCCACTTCACAGTTGACATCCTCTCCTTTGGCCACACGAGATTTTATTGATTTCACGAAGGATTGAGTCTCAGGATCCCCGGAAAGTTGACCCAGACCGATCCTATCAAAATATAGTTATTTTTCATCATCTCAGGAATCTTTTTTCAAAAATAAATTGCTTGCTTACGTGTAAAGCTGGGAGAAAATGCTTGCGTCTCCACCATCGTCATCCCCCGTGTACGCGTCCTGTATGGCAGCTCGACACAAGTACAACTTTGCGCATGAGGGATTTCCAGTCACAGTTTTATACGTCCTATACATCCCTTCGAGCTTGTCAACGACGGAGTTGAAGAACGGATTGTCTTCCTCCCCGTCCGCCGACCTCTTTGTGCGGATTGTCGGCGTTCCAAATATTTTCTAATTTTAAAAGAATTTCATGAAGTCTGAAAATTCTTGCGAAATAAGCAATTATGTCTCATTAATGTCAGTCTTACATCCATTTTCGTCATAAAGTTGGGCACGTGATAGTCAGACATTAGAAGTGGTACATTCAAGTCAACAACGTCAATCGATCTAGCACTTGTGTTCAGTATCGTCAGTAGTAATTGGAGTAGAAATGCTCCAAATGCTAAAGCAGCGAGTAATGCAAATGGATCCAACCCACCAAGTCCCCTGTCAAGTTAATTCAACGTCAAAATGATGGAAAATATATGGAAAACTGTCTTGAATGTCATTTTCATTTCATGCTATCCTAAGTAAGTTTCGAAGTCTTGAGTGAGGAGTTCATGTCGCGTGTAGGTCAATTTTTTTGTCAAATTAATATGACAAGATACCACTTACTTTCTCCATATCCCCCTTATTGACTGACACAATGTCAGAGAGGGCAAGAGGTATATCAATATCAGCGACATCCAAACTCCTCGTAGACGCGACATTGTTGTTGTTCGCGTTATTCAACAGATTAAAAATGACATTGAATAGGAACACACCAAAACCCAAAGTAGCAAGAATAGCGTATGGATCCAGATAGTGCCTAATGTTTAATTGGATTTTAATCAAATTTTCATGATGCAAAATGGTTTTGAAGCTTTAAGCTTTCCTTACCCATAACTCATGTGGTGACCCCATCCCCAACCACCACCGCCGTGATCATATCCACCTCTGCTCTCCACCTGATCATTCCTTCTTTCGTCGGTGTCGTACCCTAAAACGCGATTCGTCAATTTTTTGATGACCATCATACCCTGTACCATAGCTCTGGAAGCAGAAGTCATATTCGCAACGGGATTCTCTCTTGAAATGATATTTTTTCCGTCACGATATCGCTTGAGCTGCTCGATCCCATACCCAAACATCTCAACAATTCCCGGCTTTCCGTCTCCATCCCGCCCAGTCTTCCGCTTGTCCCAGAACTCGACCATTTTCTCGCCGGAGCTAACGAGATGCTTCAAGGGGACTAGGAAACCCTGTGGTATCTCCTGATCAATGATCCCCATCAATTTCTGAGTCAATACTGAAGTCATTGCTGAATTCAGACCTTGGCCCAACTTGGCAATATCGAAACCTCCCATAGTGAAAGCATTTAGTTTTGATGACGTTGAAGATGGCGGCGAGATACTCGAGGTCGTTGTTGTCGTAGGCTTATTATTACTAACTGCAGTTGGGGCCATAGTAGTGATCAACTTAATTTCTGACGCTTTCTTCATTTTCACATCTGTACCGTTCTTCATTTCGATCTGGTGAATATTGAAGCTATTGAGGGGGCTACTTCCATCCATTTTATAAGCGTATTTCATGTACTTGTCCATCCTCTTATCCGGCGACTTCCACTTGATACCCTCCGATGGCGAGACTTTTCCCATGCGACTATGGAAATCCCTGGAGCTGTAGCCTCCTCCAAATACAGGGTTCTTTATATCCGCCGAGGAATGATGGAAGGAATAGCCTCGACTCTCTTTTTTCGGTATCATGGGGGGATTCTGATAATGCACAGGGGAGTACACCCTCATCCTCTTGTTATTCCCACTTCCACCTCCTCCGTCATTATTTTCATTGGCCAATTTATTACGAAGGGAGTACAATCTCCCCTTTGCTGCTTTTCCTAGGTGATCTATTACTGCGGACTCGTATTGCGAATTAACACTAGTCGCACTTACAAATACTATGCAAACTAGTTGTAATTGGAGTAGTCCCAAGCCCATGATGTTCACTTTTTTCAGTTCTCCCATTTTTCCCCAGCTCAAATTTAAACGCACTTTGCAAATTTCCCAGAAAATAATTTTTTTCTAGTAAAAAAATGGGAATTTTGAGGTTTTCACACTGAAACCTCGACAACTACGATTATATTGACGTGCACTGGTAAGGTTACGTGAGTAAACGCATTCTATTATTTTTTTTCTTTTGCAAAGCCTACTGAATGAGCCACAAAAACAAGTTCACACCTCCTTCGTCTTGTCTTCCGACTCCTCTGATTACCGAATCAAGTCTAGTTGGGATGTACCCAAAGACACATCTTCTTATTCTTCTAGCTCGTCAGTAATTTTTTTCCTCCGATACTATTTTCCTCCTTCTTCCTTCGATCACGAGTTCTCTTCAAAAACTGAATCCTTTTCGAAGGAGACGTGGACGAATTAAGACTCACTACAATAACTCGGCCCCACATTAATCAACTCGACTCGTGTCAGGATCATTTGCAGGATATGGGAAACTGTCTCATTTTCATCTCCGTCATATATTTTTTTGGTGAATAGTAATGCGATTGCCATAACAAAGTCTAAATTTCGAATTGAATGAAATGTTGATAGTCCTAGTCATGATCGTTTGAAAATTCACGCTGTCTGACTTTCAAGTTCTTTGTCATCTCAAAGCAATATTACCTGCCTATGCTTAGCCAGAAGACTATTCGTTCATCACGTCACCCCAACAATCAGGCCTGGTACTTGTAGGAACTTGTTAGTCTTGCTGTGGTAGTTTTGGGATGATCCCTTAAAAAAACTAACGAATCAATAAAATTTGTTATCCCCTTTTTCTGCTAATTCAAAATCACATCAGAGACAGTGTTTTAGTTTAGATAAGAAGAGGAGAGGGCAATGAAGATGATATTATATGCTCCTTTTGCAACTGCAATAAAAAGTCAAGTTCTGAATGAAGACAAGAAGACACGCATAATAAGTGCCTACGTCACTAAAAAAAGAATGGAATCCATGAAGCAGAAAAATCCTTTTTTATGTTCCGCTTCTTTTAGTTCTTCTGCTTTTTCTCTTCTCTAATTCTGATTGTTTGTTTGTCTCAATCTAAATGTCATCATCGTATCTCATCACATCACATCAACAACAAGGTTTTACCTTACTTTACCCTAATTTTTTCTTACCCTTTTTCCCCGAAATTTTTTTTTTCAGCTAAAACTAATGTTCGTTGCAGTTTGTTGCTGTTACCGTTTCGCATTTTGCATTTTCCATTTTTATTGTTTCCCTCTCTTGCTCAGTTTAAGGCACAATTAAGGATCTCATGTGAATTAGCTATAGCTATTTAAAAGCATTATAATTGTAATAACAACAAGAAAAATGTTCTTTATTGTTGGGACAACAATGTGTTCAGTGCATCATGTCACACCTTATTTACGAATTTAGGATGAAGATGAAGGACTTGCGATCGATCCCGACCTGGTCTGATTGCTTTTCAGATGACCTGGTATTATTTTCATTCCCTTCACACACGATCAGGATCGAGGTAGAGCATAGCATAGCTAAAGTGATAATCATCACAATAGTCAATAGACGTCAGAGGAGGTGATATCACATCACACCTGAGAAATTTCATGAATGAGCATCCATCGCCATTGGCATTGGCATTAGCAAATTTACATATTGGCCAACTATGAGCAATTATTTTTGCCTGCTTCTGTTTAGATTCTTTTTAAACCGTGTGACTTTTCTCTAACATGTCACGTGTGGTTTTCTCTGCAATACAAAACAATTAAGTGTGACGAAATGTAAACTTTCGGGAAAACTTTCAATTTTGATTCGGACCAATGAGCAATAAATCATTTTGTTTGTTGAGATGAGAAAGAAGAAGAAAATTGGTTTCATGCTTTGAAATGGATTTTTCCGGTGGTGTCTCTCCAACTTGGAGCCATACACGCTCTATTTTTCTAAATCCGGAATTACGTTTAAAGTAGGTACATGACAGCTAGAGTCAATCAAGCTCAAATATCACATTTTTTGTGAATACATTTTTATTTTATTTTTATTGATCCGGGAAAAGTGGGTTATAGGGACAGACCGGATGTTGTGAATTTTTCTTCATAGGCTGGAATAGTCCTGCGGCTGTAAAGAAAAGGCAATAAAATGCAATTTTAATGAAAAATTGGTCTTAATAAATGCAAAAATATGCATTTTGCATGCGTCATTGGCGAGTTTCAATTGCTTTAATGGTCAATATGAAATGAAGCATGAGACAATTGAAATGTGTTTTTATTCGAGATTGCCTAATTTTTATTGTTAATATTACATTTCTGTACCTATTTTTGGCTCATCTATCAAACTTAACTACTTTGTTAGGAGAATTTCAAGACAAAAATACGTGAGAATAGTACGTGCTTCGAGGGTTACGACGAGAGTTTGTGAATGTGTATTCATAAACTCGAAATAACTAGTTTCTGCTTTGTCAATTTGAAAAAAGTGACAATGTTCTATCGACGATGAGACGTGGCACATGGTAAAAATTAGGAGCAATATGTCGATCAACGGGACTAGACTGGGAATTTAAATATGACATGTGCTTATAATTTATAGAAAGTCTTGAATTTTATAGACGTCTCGACATAAACATAGAATGGTCATAAGGAAAGTGAAATGACGCGGAACAGGACGAAAAAGTGGTCCATCCCTGCGGTTTGGTCGTGTCTTGGTCTGGTCCATCTGTGGTTATGATTTGTGAAAAGAAAGCTTGGTCAGTTTTGGGCCTGAGAAAATCTTCGTATGATCTGAATAGTCACCAAGATTAATTTGAAATTATACTGACCTACAACAATTAGAAAAATCTAGTGAATCTATACTAAATGGAAACTAGCAGCTCATTTCAAAGGCATATTTTCTTTGCTCCTTTTCCTTCCTTTAATTCCAATATTCATTTACAAATAAGACAAATTATCACATGCTAGCAATATAACCGAGGGTTTGAAGAAGACCGCATTTAGCATTATGTTTTCTGCTTTAAAAAGGTTGACAAGAGTTCATCAAACATTTTAACGATTAAATAAATAAATATCAATCATGATATTCATGATTCCAAAATAATTTTTGCATTGACATATTTGGCTTTTGCTTTGTTTCTGAATTAATTTTGTGCTGGCGGGTATCCATTTCTTAATTCAAGGCATACTCCACAGCACGAACAAAATCTTTTTGTGGGCTCAAGCCTTGTCGGCATCTTACACAAATCGGCTGTTTTTAAGCACTTCATGTCTTCCTTTCCAGTCGCAGTTGGACTTGTACCAAAACAAATCCTCTTTTTTATACTAATTAAAATATAATATTGAAATGCAAGTATCATATTTTTTGCTTTTAAATAATTGCATAACTGACCTTTTGGCAGTATGAAATACACCGCTGTTAATATCTGTTTACATATTATTTAGGTTTAACTATATCATTCATCATTCATCATAAAATCTTTGCGAACTCTAGTTTTTTTGTGTCCAGTCTCTTGAGCATGCTTGTGGATTGTAGTTCCATCCAGACAGACACACTGTGTTACACAGACGAAACAGATCATTGTCCTTGAGAGAAAGATACATAATAACCCGACTAATAAAAAGTAGATTTCATCTTTTTTTAATTACAAAAAAGTGAGAGCAATTTTTGCTCTTGTTTATCCGTCAAAATTTGTAAGTTATCAGTGGAGAGTAGCTTCTTTACGATGTCTGTGGAACAGACAACCTGTGAAGGTAAGCATAATGGTAAATAACAGACATTTCAAAAAGGCATCAAGTCGTTGGATGTTATGTTAGCAGGAGTTTCTATTAATTTCTTCTTTTTTAATATCTTGCAGATCTGAAGGCATTTGAGAGGCGTCTAACTGAAGTGATAGCATACCTTAGACCACAAACTATTAGATGGAGGATATTCCTCGTAGTTGCAACCGTTTGCACAGCAGTTGGTGCTTGGCAGTGGCTTAATGATCCGCTCACCTCCCAAATCAGTTTTATGGACAGTTTGTGGCACCACCTGTTCTTCACCATATCTAGTCTATTGCTAGGTAACAGTCGGTTCTCCTAAATTATCATGTTGAAATATTAACAAATTAGAGGAGCTAATTGATCTCAAATGAATATATTTTTATCACAGGTCTTTTGTTTTTAACTTCTCAACATACATGACTAATAAGTTGTAGTCCCCACACCGTGTTTATCTCTAATTTGTTGACTGATCATTTCCAAGATAATCGTAAGAATAGTTCATTATCGGAACAGGAGGAGGAGGTTAGTAGTAGCACTAACAATAGTTCTCCTACAAGTCAAACGTCCTCCAATTTCAGTCATCATCGCACTACTCAGTACCAGACCGCTGGAGAGGATAAGCTGAAAAATAGAGCTGTCATTCGACAGTGTCGTGACCCGTAACCAAAATGGAAAGTAAATTATTAAAAAAATGCAAAGTAATTGTTATTACCGCGTAATGGGAGGACACAAATTTTCTAGATACGTAACATTATAATAATAAAATTAATTCTCATAAACCTTTAAAACTAGTTTTTTGTAAACATAAGTCATCAATGGATTCCATGATATGCTCGTTTTTGTTGCTCTTTGTTTAGTTATGTAATTGTGATCATGTGGATATGTTTCCTTGTTCAAATTTTACTCTCGTGAAATATACAAAAACGTTTTATAGCTTCACTTTGACAAACAATAATAAATATCGCGTTATATTTGTAAAGACAATTCAAGTTCTGTCTAAACTTACGCAATCAATTGTACTGTACGTATTATTCATTCATTGACTTTTGAGTTTCAAGGCTTCCAACTTAAGGTCATGTATTTCCTCATCCACTTCCGGTATCTACGATGGCTTCGTATAATTTGGTTGGTTTCATATCACAAAATCCAATTAAAGCTACATATATTTTTATCAAAGTTAAAAGATCGGGTGTATTTGCATACCCTACATGATGCATCCCCTTCCGTATATTTTCACAATCTTAGTTATTGGAAGATGCGATGGAGGTACTAATTATTTTTTAAAAATTAATTTCTGTATCCTAAGTTATAACTTGTGAATTTTAGTATATTTTGCAGGTAATGCCATTTATGAGTCGGGTAAATGGGACCCCGTGGCTAACATGAAAGTTCCATTCTCCCTCAGCATTTCGAAAGAGTGGGCTCTCAAATTTGATCGGGAATTGGGGCGAGATGGGGACTCAATGAGTGAAAGCAAAAAGGTTGGTTTAATAGTAAAATTCGATTTTTTTTTGTTTTAAAATGGGTGAACGAACACTTTACGTTTTCTTTATGCTCTACAGATCGAAATGGAAAACAACCTCATTGAAATTCTAGAACTCCTCCACTTCGTTCCTCCCGGAGTCCTTCCTCGTAAGGGAGGTCGCCGAATGTACCCTCATCCATTTGATGAAGACATTGTTTCCACGGAACCAACCTTTGGATCCGCGTATGAATTAAGAGGCACCACACCTGTGCCAGAGAAAATTTTACCCGATCCCACAAACCAGGAATCATCATTTACTCTTGGTTTAGAGGTTACAACTTCAAAACCAAAAGTGATAGGGCATATTTCAATGCCAAAGTCTGTGCCAACTACACAAAAGCCAAGTGTATTTTTCTCCGTGTCCTCTTCGACACCTACGTCCGGCCTTTCCGTTAAGCCAACTCCAACGACCGAATATTCTCACATCGACAATGATGCATCATTATTACGATCCCAATCTCAAGATTCCAAACTTCATCCTGCGCAAATCAAACTGGCCAACATGCTCAAGCTAAACCTAAGTATAACAGGCGACCACAGGGTTAATCCAAAATTTGCCTTGTTTGTGGATTCACGTAAGACGAAAAGCCAAAAAGAAATTTAGGTTTCAGGAAAAAAATCTGTATTTATTTTAATTTACTATAATAAACAGGAATGGGAAGCAAAAGAATTTAATGCTCTCTAAAATTTTTGTTTCTCATTATCAGAGGTTTCTTAAATCACAAATTAAGTAAAACCTTCATTTCCATTATACATATAAGCTCCTGAAAAGCCACAGCAAATCGATTTTCTGATTTCATAATCCAAACATGTTTTATTCTAATTCCGGTCGGCCACAGGTGCTTCAAAGCACATCCGCATTTTCATAACTGTTACAAAATAACCTATTTTGCAATTTATCTTAAAAATCCTGAACACGGTTTGACGG
This sequence comes from Seira musarum, assembly GCA_027743895.1. Taxonomy (NCBI): domain Eukaryota; kingdom Metazoa; phylum Arthropoda; class Collembola; order Entomobryomorpha; family Entomobryidae; genus Seira; species Seira musarum. The sequence continues at coordinate 11,431 of JAHZMX010002939.1, forward strand.
AGAATATTCAGGTCAAGAATAATGTCTGCTACTCGTGACGAACATCACATCAATTTTGTTAAATATTTTTTCCGAGTTCGTCTTCGTTTCAGTCTCCATTCATCCAGTTTCTTTCTTCGGTAGTCATACCATCTAAGTTTTTAATAATTGCAACTAAATCTCCATTAACTGCGAACACAATTAGCTCCTCCAAAACAAAGGATCGTTAATGAAATTTTTTTATGGCGACAGTTTGCTTGAGTTGAGTGAAATGAGTCATTCCTTCTTATTGCATCATAGTTAAATCGTTACTAACGAAATGATCCAATACGATTGAGAAAGAAGGTGTTAGGTTGTTTGTGCAGAAGCAATTGTAATTTGTACGTGCGAGTTCCTTCCTTTGTTTTCGCGATCATTTTTATGGCATGGCTTGACTTCAATAGCATTTTTGTGCCTACTTACGATACGATTTAGAAGAAGTACATATTACTAGAAGAAGCTTCGCTTTAGGGTTTTTTAATGGAGAAATAAAAATGAATTACAACTTGAGTCAAAGTCAAACCCAGAAGTGTTGTGGAGTTGACGCTATCAATAATTGAGTGAGGTAATTTAGTTCATTGTTTTAAAACAAAAGTAATTGACAACTCACAATTGATGGTAAGAGCGGAAGAGGAAAAAGGAAAAGTGATACCAGTCAATTCAGTAGAACTCAGCAGAAATCAGAATGAAGTTTGAAGTGAGAAAATCTTGTGATTTTGATTCCGATCAGCTCGAAACCCGGATCCGAATAGAAGGAACAAGAGTCCCAAGAATCGGTCGTGTTGGGGTTGTGAGAAAAGGCTTTAATTGTTTTATAATTTTCTCATTTTTAATATGTAAGTTGTGCCTTTACCCTCGTACTTCGTTCTAAAAATACTTTAAAAAATTTTTAACAAAGAAAATCTGTTTCAAGCTCTGACAAAAGGACTTCCCTCCCGACATGTCAACGGTGACAAGATTCATCACTACTCCAGACAAATGTCTAACTCCAATTCAGATGGTGCTGCTACAGAAGGTTCCACAGCCGATGAAAATACCACTGTTCGCTCAAGAACAGGTTCGGCTTTTCAAGAAGATTCCAAATACGTGGTCTATGCAAATGACCTTACTTTCATGCCTTCCTATGAGCCTTCGGTGAATCCGTTTCTTTCGCATATCGAACAAGCTTGGAAGTTGAAGCCTCACAAGCAAAGAATAAAGAAGAAGTCAAGGGTTCTAGGCCCGGGAGCGATGCGTAATCACTTGAGGAGTGAAGATGAGGAGACGGTAACAGCACTCCCAATGGATCCTAACAGACCTCATTTCATCGATTCAAATGAAGTTTGGGATGGAGCAGGTGAAGCATAAAATCTTACAACGATTTCGATTTATATCCATGATTATATTTATTCATATTTTTATACAACGACAATTTATACACGATAAAAACTACTTTTAATTTTTTTAAAAATTTTAGGCGATGAAAATAAAACATTTGGAGATGAAGAAAAGAACCTCAGGGAAATGTTCAACGTTCTTTTTTCGGATGATTACAACCTTTGACGATATAAAAAAATACGTTCAGCTAGTCCTCGTCTCCTCAATAACAATAAAAACGCAATTTATTTTTACTTAAGCATTTGAAGATTTTTAATGAAATAAAATCCCATTTTTTGTGTTGGCTATGTCGAAATTGATTTACTTTTTTATTATGCAAAATTTATAGTCACATTTCATATTACCAATTTTATATTTTGGAAGGAACCAGAAATTATGGGAACTTTGGAGTAATACGAGACGAGAACAGAATGTCTATAATAAAGGGATTGATTATTAAAACCAAAATTAATAAGTAAATAGTTTTACTAAAGAATTTGCATACCATTCATTTTGAAGTTCGGAACCCTGAATCATTCTTTTTTAATATTTCGTAATTAAAAAAATAACGTTTTTTATCAAAATACTTTATGACATTTTAGGTTATAATTCAAAAGAAATAAGTGGGTCGATGAGCTCTCCCTCCGTCCAATCTATTATTTTCTAAATATATAAATAAAAAGGGAAAAATGTTTATTCTCATTCAGACTCAGACAGAGGATTGCGGATTGCATAATATTGAACTCAAACAACTTCTATGTCTTTTTTAAATTTCTTAAACCCAACCCCACACAGCGCTTCTCATTTCAATCTTTAAAAGATTCGATTCATATCATGTCGCTTTGAGTAGATTTATAAGAAAAGATTTTGCAAGACGCTCACTACAAACTTAAAGGACAAAACGATAAGACTGACCATGAGACATGCTTTCAAGATGGCCAATGGCTTTTGAAGTTTAGGGCGCACTCGATTCGTGTTTTTTTAGGAAGTGATAATGTTTAACCGTCGGTCTGCACTGCAAATTTCACGTTTGAATTGATTTTACTTGATTAACCAAATATTGGTACAGGTTGGCCTTTGAAAAATGCTTTTAATTCGTCATTCTTAATCAAATCAATGCAATTTAAACAATGAAGAAGCAATATGAGACGATGAAGTGGGTGCATGCTGCATCTTTACTTCCTTCATGGTTAGAATTTGAAGTGCTCCTCCTGAAAAGGCAAAGCTAACTCAAACATTGTTTGAAGTGGGTAGTATACGAAGACTTGAGTGTTGGGTAATATCCTTGAGTTTCCCCCTTGCATAAAGCTCTTTATCAAGTGTCATTTTTGCAAAATGTGCTCATTACTCATTCAGCTCCACTTCAATACATACACCACAACAGCGGTTGAAATAGTCGAAATAGTCAATTTTTAAAAGTCTAAGATTTTTTTTCAAAATGGAATTTGTTTCAAGCCAGAGATCTCGTTATAAAAAGAACATTTCCTTTCTGGTTTCCATGTGCTTGGGTGTTACCGTCATCATAACAATTTCATCATCTCAGATAGTTTGCAATGCCCAAGGAGTAGCCCCGGACAATCTAATTTCCACATTCCAAATCATTTTCAAGTTGTGTTATTTCCCTGGGGTGGATAGTGAAAAGGTTGCATGGCAATTCATTGGATGCTATGACCGAGCTCCGGTAAGCCCGTTTTAAATTGCTATCTCGATTTGAATTTCTATTTATTTACTTTGATTATTTTGTTTTTTGGATTCAGGGCAAACCGTTATTCTTTAGGTGTCAAAAGAAGACATTCAATGGTCGTTTGTTTGACAGTGTCAGAAATATTGAGAGAAATTGTCAAGCGCCGCAGTTAATTCCAAAAGTGAGTTCTTTATTTTAATTCTAAGGATTGGCAGGATAATTAATTTTGATTGTTGTAATATTCCAGTACGCATCTTGTCTCATGAAGGAATTCAAAAAGTCAGGAATCGATATGAACAAAGCTGTTAGAAAGCTAAATGTAAGTGTATTACCTCAATTTCATTATTCATCTTGTTTCATGTTGTGTTATGTTTCCCAATTATTTCCAGGCTTGTCAACTACCTCTTCTCCAGAATCAGTGAATTCACGTCCATTTCAAATTCGAAGGAGCTTTGCAATTAAAAAAAACGCCAGTTTTCATGTGTTGTCATTTTTTGTAATCCTTTTTTTATTTTTTAACAACCGAAATAATAAAATCTCACCGTTCCGATTTCGATGCTCACTAATTAAAAATCAGCCGAAACTTTTAACAAAAAAAAATTAAATATAATAATAGGAGTATCTACATACTATTATTTTTGGTCATTTAATTAAAGCTCTCTTTAAAAATTAAAACAATATCAAGTCATTTCCTATGGTTTATAAGTAGCTGCTTAATTTTCTATCCACCTACATTTAAATCCTTACCTATAAGGTTCAACTAATTATACTAAAGTTAATTCTTAATTAGTTGTAACTAACTTTGTGTATTTTTCAAGAAAAACTTGTCTTTCTACGAGGTCAAACTTTTTAAAATTGATATACCTACAAGTATTGCTTATAGTTATGACAGACGAAATACTTAACTTTGTAAACAATTTAAATTATAAGTCGAAATAAAAATAATAATACAAAAAATCTCCGCTCATTTGAAACACCCGTTAAATAATTCGTTTGGGGGTGTACCTTAATTACATGTTCATTTAGAAGTATGGAATTCGATTTATAGAAGAACAGCGCAGCAAGATGCCATGAGAAAGTTTAAAATTTTCAAAAGCCATACCATTACAGGGATGCATTTAGTTTATTGAATTGAAAGTGGAAGCATGCAATAATGCAATGGCTCTTGTTTGATGTGATTGTGATTTGAGAAAAATGCAAAGTCTAATTTTGAAAGAGCCTATAAATACTCAAATAATTCTACTGTAATATACATAAATTAGCTTGTCTAATTTTACGTTATCCTAATCACATAGAAAAGTTTTTCATAGCACGCATACGTTAAGCAAAGTTTCCATTTTTTTGTAATTATCTTGTATTGATGATGATGATCATGATCTAATTCCTTTGTGTACCTAAGGAATCCCAAAAAGGGATGAAGATAAAATAATAAAAAAGAGTGGAGCAAAAAAGAAAATATAAGCGTTCGCAGAACAAAAGAAAATGTTTACACAATTACAATTATGTAGAACTTAATTAAAATCGGTAAAAAATAAAAAAGAGAACATACGTATCTTTTATTTGAATGAGGTGAACGTGTATTATTTGTTGTGGGACCTACTTAATTACTTTGGTATTTTGAAGCCGCTTCCGCACACGAGTTGCAGCAAACAGAACGATAATACTTGTAACGACAAAGTCGGGCTTGCACCACCAACGCGCAGTTCCTGTACTGGTCGGAACAGTCGGAATCTAAAAAAACGATAGTGGAATTATTTTATTTATCAACGAGAACGAGATTTGAAAATGATGAAGGATCCTAACCTTCATGCTCCTCATGTGGATCAGAAGATCCTTTTGGTGGCGATGAAGTGGTCGCAACTATTACTGGTGGAGGTAATACAGCTGAGGAGTTGGAAGAGTTACTCCGACTCCGGTCTTGACTATTATCTATGGCTGTGATGCCACTTCGACTACTCCTACTTGTACTAGAACTATTACTATTTGTATTCCTAAGGGATTGCAAAGCTGTAGATGATAAAGAAGAGGAAGGTTGCGAGGGAGGAGCCAAAGGTGTCGGCTGTACTGGGTCTGTACCCGCGGCTTGTTGCTGTAGCGGTTTGTCTTTCACCATTCCGGAATCATCCGTGTGACTCACGCTCCCAGGTTTACTTGGAGTTGAAGAGGATAAACTACACTTTTGCTCGTTGCAGGAACGACGCTCCAATGGTCTGTCTTTGTCGGAGCAGAGGGTCGATGATTGAGTCCAATTGGGGGCACGACAACTCACATATCTCTTCTGGATTCCACCGCCACAAACAGCGGAGCACTGAAAGAGTAAGATTATGTTTCTTCCAATTAGTCAAGGTTTCTATTGCAACGGAGTTTTTAGAAAATTACCTCGCTCCAATCTGTCGCAAACCATCGGGAAGGACATATTTTGGAACCGTCGCATGTTTCCTTTTCCAAGGGCTTCGACGCTTCTGGACACATGGAGTCCGTAACTACTTTGAACTTACCCCTGCTAAAAATAATGCAGAGAACTTGTCTTGTTCTAAGTCCCTTTCCACAGTGCACAGAACACTGTAAAAATATTTCAAATGGAAAATGAATTAAATTCTTGAAAGAATGCCCAAAACCTATGTCTTGTCTCACCTCGCCCCAAGGTCCTGTAAACCACACAGCATCATTGCATGCCTTATCGCTGAAACATTCCCGTTCTTCCTGTGGTCTCCTCTCTTCATCGCAATACATTTCCTTTTCCCCACTTGCTTCTTCTCCTCCCAAGCTCCTCTTCTTCTTTGAGATGTTTTCGTTGTCATCATCGTCAATCAAGTTGCTTTCCAGTTCCTTTTCTTTTGAGGACTCCCTCGATGAGCTACTGATATATTCCGAGCTTGTGAAATTTCTTCCTCTCGCTACGCCCGCACAAATAACTTGTCTTGTTTGAATCCCCGCTCCACATCTCTGAGAGCATTCTGCACTCCATTCAGAGGTAAACCAATCCGCTGCCATTTCACAAGGTCCCATGTTACAGGCCTTTATTCCAGCAGGTTTCTCAGTCGGATCGCAGAGCAAACTTGAAGCATCTGCTTTACTCGAGTCCAAACATTTGACGACCCTTTTCCTCACTCCATTACCACATCTTGCAGAGCACTCACTCCATCCGGAGGTTTCCCAGTGATGACAACTCTTCAGTTGACATTTGTCTTCTGTGAGCGGTCTCTTCTGGAGACAGGCACCTTCAGTTACACGCATTGTTAAAGTGGGAGAGATCCGTTGTTGGCAGTGTATCGACCTAGTCTTCTTCCCTTCCCCACATTCCTGACTGCAGTTTCCCCACTCTCCAACCACCCACTCTGCTGGACATGGCTTCAAATTACAACGAATCGTCTGCCCTGGCGGTTTGTCTTGCTCGCATCTCCGATCGCTGACAGGATTGCCGTGAGGGGCTCTCACACATCTAATTATCGACCGCTGGGTTCCCCCACCACAGGGTTCAGAACAGTTAGTGTATCCCAACATTTTCCAATAGAACTTCCGACCCTGCCCTTCATTATTCCCTGAAAGTGCCGCTTTATGATGACTTCTCCTCCGGTGTCCATGGTGACCATGATGATGATGATGATGCTGCCTTCCACCGCCTTCTCTGTTTGGTGCATCCAGTGACTTCACGGGTGGCGGTTCAGCTTTTGGTGGTCTCATTAATTGCTGTGGTCCGGCAATATATGAACCGGGTCTTGATGTCGCTGCCAATGCTACACTTCGCAATGGTGTGTCCTGAAGGGGGATAGAAATCCCCGGTGGTGGAGGTGGTATTGGTGCATCGCTCAATGGAAGAATGTACTCATATTTAATTCCAGGATTCATTGTTTGATATAAAACCATTAAATCTACGGGTTCTGTAATATGAAAAATTTTTATCTTTAAGATTTATGTACTTGAAATGGTCCTGGAGAAGTAATCGACTTAAAAGATTTGAGATCTTGTCTCACCTTTCAACGGGCCTGCCGAGCTAACCATTTCTAGGTTGTTCTTGAGATCACTTCGGGTATACTGGAACTTTGTTCCTGCTCCTTCATACACACCCGGCCAAGATGGTCTTCTAAAGTCCCCATTAAAAATGAACGTGCCATCCATCCTCCTCAACGCCAGTTGGTTTGGCGTATTTCGAATTTCGGTTATGTTAATATTACAAGCGCCTTTGGGAATATGGGCAACCACGTTATAACCGAGGCTTAACTGCGGACGCGTGAATATCCCAGATACAAGCCGACATGTGCTATTGTCCCCACCGCATATGCCACAAATATCAAGTCTCCTTGCTGAGCCTGCAACACCATCGCATCCAATCGGCTACAAAATTGAAAAGTCACAAATCACATCTTTGGTGGTCTTGTAGTTGGGATATGAAGGTACATACTTTTGATAATTTTCTTGAATTAAAAAAAATGTGCAATATCATCATCACAATTTCTCACCACACATGAGCCTGAGATGCAAACGTGAGGGTCCATCTGAGTCGGAGGAGTACACGGGGTACCATCAATCACACTCTTGTTCAATGTTGCAAAGAATCTGTTTGATTTCTGACGGTTTGCACAAGTCAGTGAGCACGGGCTACGCTCTGCAATTACAAAGTGTATTATCATTATCATCATCTTCTTCTTCAATGGAGGCGGTCTTACAGATATTATGCGGCGAGCACGAGCAACTTTAATAAATCCTGCCTTGACTTTGCTTTTTTCTTGCAGATAATCACCTCGTTTAAATCATTCAATTGGCAATTTGTCACAGGCTAAAAGTCATTATCATTAGGGGCGGCAACTAAACAAGCTTAAGCTTAGAAAAAAAAATCATTTTTGCTCGTACAGGCAGACGCAGACTAGACTTGTTTTTAAGCTGTGCTCAAGCTCAGCAAACCTAGCTCCGGGGTAATGAGAACCACTTCAAACTCCTCTACTCATGTTTGCGTTTCGGTTTCGAAGAAAAAATTTGCATTATAATTATAATTGCAGGTCATCATCTCGTCTTAGCTAAGGTCGTTACATAATTCTCCGTAAACTGCATTACTTTCGTTTTGACATGCTCATCAATACAGCCTTTTTAGATTTTTTGAAGAAAAAAATCCTTATGCTTTTTTACATGGATGCATGGCTCACGATCTTCGGCTTTCAACTTACTTTCATCTTGTTAAAAATAATTATTAAATTAATTTATTAGGGTGATTACATTTTAATTCTGAACACATACCGTCAATGAAGGATTCCCATTGGTACACCTGCGATATAATTTCAAATACATAAGATTTGAACAGACTGAAAACACGATTATAAGTTACTTTTTAAATACTTATTTACCTTGCCCATGAATGGTCGATTGTTGAACGCCTGGCACTGGCTTTCCCGAAAGTCAATCGTCCCCTGTGGACATTCCTACAAAAAAGTCAAAAGCCTTCGAATCAAAATTACTTTCATCTCTGTTTGAATCAGTTTTTGTATATTTTTTAATTCAGAAAAAAAATATTGCAATGCAATGCATCTGCCAAAATCACGCATATCATCAGCTATTTAATGTATTTTACTCGGGTTCATTCTCCGGGCAAAAGGTGGTATCTTTCCAGTTGCAGTGTTTTCCCTTTCCTTGAGGTAATGACTCGTGTTTTACGATTCCATTCCATTCGACTTCGACTCCCGCAAAATATTTGGGGTTGGCTAAATTACGCGAAATAATGTGATAATATTTTTCCCCCACGAGACAGGTTGCTCATTCATTCCCATTACATTTCTAACTTGGTTTTTTTGCCTATGGAAGTTATAGTAAATACCTTCACCGCATATTTGAATATTCTCCAGACGAGGATCAAAGAATGAAACATTAGCTCTTTAGATTGGATTGGATGCAGAAGTTTGTGCAGAATGCAGAAACTAACTTGATCTTTATGGCTTCATGAACTTGACATTGCATTGCATTCGTAAAAAACGAATTAAATCCCTTAAGTATGATCTGCTTCTTTTTTGGAGTTGGCAGCACGCCCAGAATGCATTGATGCAATGAGTAGAGACACAATCACGGGAAAATAATTTAATCTGAATTGAACCGAAATGACTAGTTTTTCCGCTCAGTTTACTATTCCCACATGACTTACCTGAGTATTGCATAAATGATGTCTGGTAGCGTGGCCCTCGCAATGCCTACTTGAGACATTTCTGTAATGCCTGGAGTCTCCTGAGGACGACGAAGACGATGATATTGATATCTCCGATGATTTTGATTTCATCTTTCTGGAAAATCCAAAATTAAGGACAATTGAATTAAGACCACATCACATCATAACCGTAATCACATCATCATCATCTCATCAGTACCTACGCATGACATTTTTTTCTTGAATGATGGTGGTCTTATTCTTGTTCATGTGCCGTAATCACCGTGTCCCTAACATAAGCTTAATCATAATGTACTTCCATTTCTACTTGTTCTAAAAGATAATGACTTTGCTCTGGTTTGGACAACATAACAGCTACGATTACGATACTACGACGCAACATGAAAAATGAATTTCGTAGGACATCAAGTCCCTTATTTTCTATTCCATGTTGAGTCAAGTCAAAGTCAGACATAAAACATGCCCAATGCAGCACACAGAATTATTGTATAGGAACTCTGCCTTAGATGAATTGTATTAATCCATTACGAGTGACGAGTAAAACACAAATAAGTTAAAGATATCAAACATAATTTAATAGTGACATGATATATAAGGAAAAAAGTGAGTTGATTTGACGCTCTAATATTCTTCCAGAAAAAAGTTAATATGGTGCATGCTTCATTTATCCCGAAAGACTATGCTTGGCTTGACTTCATCTCCTTGAAAAGGGTTAAATACCTAAGAACCCGAAAAATGCATAACATTTTTACTATCCGATGCACTTTGAGAAGCATGAACGAAGCCAAGTCCAATGATTTCATGCGAGCTCCAGCAAGCCTGCCTACCTTTTATGATATCTCTCCTTGTCCCGTCGTTTAATGAGGATACGAAGTCAAGCCAAGGTAATTCTGCGGTTTTTCTCTTACTTTATATGAGCTAGCTGATTATGATTGTGACTCACATTAAAGGAGTACATGTCTCCTTTGTTCTCATCAAAATAATAATGCTCCATCTCCATCTAAAAATATCGATTTCTCCTTCGTGATCTCATCTCATGTGATTATGTTATGTTATGATGATGGTATTTGTAATTCCAAAGAATACGAACATGATGATGACGATGATGTTGATTATGATAATGGTGATTTTTGTCACTCTTTTCCACAGAGAAAAAAAAACTAGTGCAGTTAAAACAGCGATAAGGACGTAGCTGAGTAAAGGGTTAAATATGCTGTCTTTTCATCCTGTTATAATGTCTTGTTGATACTGTTGTCCATCATGTCTCATAAATTGTC
>JAHZMX010002941.1:0-14247 GCA_027743895.1 Seira musarum
AAATATTTAATTGTGCTGTTAGACCTTTCCCATGGATTCCCATGGACCGGGAGCTAAAGTTACCGGACGGTAATTTATCCAAGTCTTTGCAAGACCTGTTAACTCCGATACACACACACACAAAAAAAAAAAGATTGAATGATTTCCATCGTTTCAATTTTTCAACTTTTTTGTGTCCATGGGGTGTAATGGGTGTATATTAACGGCATGAATTTGGTCTGCGGAATCTTTATACTTACGCTTGTATGAACACTTTAAGATTGGATAAGCACGTCGATATACGGTTCCAGCTAATTCCCATGTTACCCCTTCCACCGAATAAGAAGCCATAGTTTTTCAATCACACAAAGACTCGCCGAATTTCTCAAAATCAAGTTTTGTTAGTTCACGCTCGTAGCAATCGTAAATTTACATATATGTAACACACCGAGAAAATTTGTGTTTCACTTTCGCTGTTGCAGAAAGCAATATCAGAAACCTAAAAATTGAAGCAATAAAAGCCCATCGTCAGAGGACAGCAAAAGCCATTTGTTTCATTTTATTTGTATAAGCTGTTGATACTTTATTTCCATTATATCTCGCGATGTAAATAATAATAAATAAATACGTAAATAAACATAAACGATCAGAACCAGAACTTAAAAACAAATTTAGGTAGTTAGATAAGCAATGATTAAGCTGAGAGCTGATTGCATGACCGGCGAATGGTCTGAAAAAGTTTTTTGTTATATTACATACTTGATTTCATGCAAACCTGACCACGCGCATGCAGTCTTCTGTGTGATATCTGATAAGGAAATTCAGAGCCGTATCAATCAGCGTGTCGTGTTGTATACATATGAAAATGTAAACTCACTATCACCGTCTCCATATTTTCATGCAAAATTATATATGTACATCAAAACAGAGATCGATGATCTCTCTAGTTTGAGTTTCAACTGGAATTGGGTAACTTATCCATATCAATTTTAGTGAAACGTTCTGAAAAATGTTCAATACCTTCCCTCGTCTTTGATTTCTCATATTTGACACCTCGACTCGACATTCAAAACATACGTGTCGCAAGAAAATTTTAGAAGCCTATCTAGTCCATGCGCATTTGTTATTATTCAGGATTTAAGTACATATAATTGTGAATTATTGTTCTTGAAATGAATGGAGGCAAATGGTTGATATAATATATGGGTTTGTTAGGACTTTGGAAAATGAGTGACTTATTTTCATGTCCGTTTTTCGTTCTCAAATTGTCAGTCAAAATGATTTTTTCGTTGATTTATTATTCCGGAACGTAAACTGGCATCAAATCATTTGATGATTTAGCCCATTTTAATTCCAGTGATTGTTTTAGTGGTTTATAAAAGGTGGAAATAGTGCGGAATCTACAGTAGTCAGTGTATGTATACCTCGGAGCAACAAACAAAATTTCACAAACTAATTTCGTAAAGTGTGATTATGACACACGAATATATAGTACCTAACCATGGGTTTATATGTTAGCTTATGGCTTTGGCACTTGAAAGGTATTTCTTAACTATCAATGGGACATTCTTGAGCCGTCTTCTCAGATACATAATCTGCTTTTATTTTTTTGTTAAATAAGCTCATTGAACAAAAACGGTGATTATGAGAAGTTTTAGAAACAGTGGGGACATTATTAAAAGCAGAATAATAATTGGCAAACTATAGGAAACTTGTACTTATATATTCCTTCTGCAAGACGGTTGACAAAAAATAAACCCCTCTCCGATTTTAAATTGCACGATAGTCAATTGCAGGAATGTGAATCATTTGAGGACGGCATTTTACTCTGTAAAAAGCGAAAGAGTCTACGTGTATATCACATAATAACAGACGGAATTTTACACTAATAATGCCATTAATGTGCCTTTACAACACCAACACACATTACCCGCATAATGTACCCAGGTGTGTCGGCTTATGGCTCTTGTACTTCAGAGACATTCATCAAAACTATTAAAAACACATTCTGGTGACTATGGATATTAATTTTTGAGCCATCTTATCAAATAATCTGCTTTAGTTACAATTCGGAGCCTAGCCTGAAAATAACGGAGCCTCTGCCAAACAAAAAAGTCTGTGGGTTTTACGGGGCACACCCGCGGCAGCGGCATAGTTCATACTGTATGCTACAAATAAGTACATATGTAGTCCAACCGGGGGTTAGGCGAATCACTCCAAATTTAATTTTAACTAATGGACACATACATTGTACATACGAGAAAGGAAGTATAAAATAGATAGATAATAGCATGTCGTAATTTTGAAAATGTTGATGTCGAAGCTGAACAAAAAAACAACACGTTAGCATTCACGGCACATTTAACATTACTACGGAACCTACTCAACCAACAACTAATTAATTTAATTGTAAAATGAGCAAAAGGATTGGAAAAAACAATATCGACCAAAACATTGGCATTTCATTTTCCTCGGTTTTCGGCATGAAACCCAACATGAAACATGTATGATAGGTAAGAACGTGTTAACCGCATCCAAAGCAAAACAGAAACATCTTTCTGCAATTGCCAATATTCGGTCCTTACTAAAATCATTGTTTGGATTTACGTCAGCAATCAAGTGACTGTGAGCATGGCGGGTTCCGTATGGCAAGCACATAGTATCAGAAACAGTCGTGGTCGCGTCATTAAAAGCAGAATAATTGGCGAACTATTTGAAACTTGTACTATTCAATTTGCAAGACGATTGAAAAAATCAAGATACCTCTATAAAAATTTCAACTTCGATTTCAAATTGCATGACAGGCTATTGGAAGAGTGTGAAGCATACGGGTACTGCATTACTCTGCACACAGATTCAAGGCGCCGTTCTGTGAATAGGACAGATTTTAATAGCTCAGACTGGAGATCAAGTGGTTACGAAGATGTAAGCAACGTCGTGCCAAAGCTCTACTCTCAGAAAAAATTGATGCCGCGAATATGCATAGTCCAACTGCCAGCAATCCAAGTTAAGCATAAGGCTCGACGTGTACTGTACATTCCGGAACGTATTTGGGATAATAAACGGCGTGTTCAAAATGCGTTTTGGATTGACGTGAATTACATGATTCTGCCATTCCATGAAGATTTCAAGCTGACAATTCCAGACAAACTGAGACCCGTAGTGCTGCTTGTGACGAAAAGCCTGGGAGTTCACCTGGTATGCACAAGACCTATAGATGCAATGATTACAAATTACGTTGTTCATGTTGCGAACAGCGAGAACATGTCGCTTCGCGAAATGGATGAGTTGTGGGCGTACAGTCACGTGCATAAATTCACCCTGGAAGGCCGTGGTGAGAAGTACTCCATCTCAGAGTTTAGAGGAGGTTGTGAGAAGGAAGAGAACAACTGCCAATATGAAGTTCTTGCAACTTATATTTCCTCGATAATAAAGGAGCGGCGAAACTGTACTAGCGATACCTGTGAGACACAAAACCTATTTAGGTGGCGCCCACACGAGGAAGAGTACCTTCCATTCTTCCTCCCACATGCAACCGTGTTCCAAGGGTACAGATATGTCATTGTCGGAGAAACTACAAAAGTGGACGAAAAGGGTTTCAATGTCGTGATGATGACAAGGCTGCTCAATCTTGATCTGTGGCTCACAACTCTTGCTCTGATTCTCACCATTTCTTCATTTCTAATTCGGCTAGTGCAATACGAAGGCTCAATCTGCTTTCTTTTGTTTAGCATAGTTTTCGAGCAGGGACCCGAGAGGAACTTTGGAAAGGCTTGCTATTTCGTCGGCTCTTGGATGCTGGTCACTATCTTTCTTCGACAATCATACACCTCATCATTGTATTCGGACATTTCGACACCTCCGCCACCAAAGTACCTGCCATTCGCAATGGAAGAGCTATTCGAAGTCAAGCCAGAGCACCCTCTTCCCGTTGTCATATTCACCCACGAATATTCAATGCATCCCAGAAGCGTATTGAAGTTTGTGAGAAATTGTATCATTGAGCGGAACACGTCAACGTACGAGTCGTTCTCTGGCAAAAAATTCTGTCCTGTTCAATGGAATTTTGGGGGTCTTGCGAAGCGCGCATTTCTTTATAATAATTTTGATTCAAGTTCTTTGGTTAACTTAAGTTACGGACATCTTAGTGTTTCGTCAAAACCGCAACAGATCATTTTCAGAGTAGAGTCTCCTTCTAACGCATACCAGCGTCCTCTTATCGATTCAGGCACCGAGGTGATTCCAGGAGCAATGGCGATCATTATGAAAGTTAGTATTATGTATGGCAGCTCTTTTCAGCTCATACCGTCAATCATCAGTCTAATCGGGGAAAGGACCATTTATGAAAATAACGATCCAGAGAACAGTCATTTCGGAAACCCTGAAGGACTACGTTTTCTTGAAAGGCGCAGTTATACTGCGGCTGCCACGCGAAGGGATATGGTGGGATTCATTGAATCGGGTATTTATGGAAAAGAATCTGATCACCTCAAGGGACCGATTCTCCGAAATGCTCTAACGCTTCTGTTAAGAGAGAACACTTTGAAGATAAAATCAATCAACTTGCAAAAATTTGTTACCAAATTTGTGCATGGAAAGAAGGAAGTGGACGAAGCTTGTGGAAGAGGCTACCAACAAGTTCGTCAACATGTTTTGAGGTCGTACAGTCAGGCTGAATGCAAAAGGGAGATTCCCACGACATGGATGGAACTATCTGTCGTTTGGGTATTGCTGTGTGTATTAAGTGGTTGCATAGCGTTGGGAACATTTGTTGCCGAGCTTATAAGACATCCACAAACCCGGAATCGCATATCTTTAGCCCAGCTGAAAACAATATTGTGCAATATGATAAGAAAATTTCTCGCAAAATTGAAGTTTGCAGCATCAACCATTACGCTCAACATATTTAATGGACAGAAACGGGCAAAAACAAATTTCACAAGATCAACGACTACTTCTGAGATATTAAAAGGTGGACAGCCTTTGAGAATAAAAGTTAAAAGCAAATGCAATGCAGACAGAGTAAGTTACGTGTAGAATAATGTAGGTAGGCATAAAACACACGTTGTTAATTTTAATTATATAGTTTCGATGGCTACTTGACTAAATCTAATTTTAAGTTCTATGTACATAATAATTTTAAGAATGGTAAAAATAAATCCTTTCATTTGAAATAAATAATATTATGGTGCAACATAAAAGTGTGTATTTTACTTTGAATAATAAAAGTTGTAAGTAAATGTTTGCTTTCTCGTTGTCAGGCACCTCCTGCGCTTCCATTTTCACTTTGATTCCGCGAGTGAAGGCATGCCCAAATATATGGGATACACGAACCACGCTCTTCATGTGATGATGACCTTCACCTGAACCTTCAAATACGCATCAGCAAGTTAATGCCACACATTTCTTTGCAGCAATCAAAAAGAAATTAACTTCATACTTCCAATCATCGGAGACACAGCAGAAACATAACCATTTTTATAACCCAATCCAGATAGAAATAAAGCTGTTAATATACAGTTACAGCAACGTAGCTGAGAAATGGTAAAAGACGGGAGAGGTGTTCCCAGAATACTTGTTTTTTTAATGTCTCTCCCGGTCTCAGGTCTTTGGACCCACAAATTCTTCATATGAATTTCATGATAACATGCATGCATAAACAGAAAAGAGCGTCGGTCTTTCTAATAAGGTATCAATCACAAGCTTCTTCATTGAAGCAAGTTTTAACTGCCCGCTGCTGTTGACCGTTAAAAGGTTCCGAAATTCCAAAGTCACGGATTTGCCCATTTTGAAGAACTTTCACAAGTTATATGTTGCATTGAAAAATGTTTTCACGGCCTCCTTAACCTTACCGTTAAAACATTTTGAAATTTTAAACGCACAGTTTTGCTCAGTTTTGTATGTGCTTTCGATCGATCTTTCTAAAAACCCTATGTTGTCAAATTAAATAATTTCCAACCTTTATTGACTCTGCAGTTAATACAGACAAAATGTTAGCTGAAGCTGACCTAAAATTCGGAAAGGAAATAGCCCTTAACTTTGTTCCAGAGGTCAATTGGTGACTTCTTTTGAAAGTTATCAAGTACACGGACAGACGGTCACATCAATCTCAATACTAGCTTTACGAGCTCAGCTACGTAATAATTCGGTATGAATTAATCATGTTGCACGTATTTACCTTTAGGTGCATTCATATCTAATTGGCAATTGGTATCACACTTACTTTCAATTTGCGTTGTGCACTGCACGATTCTAATCAATCGTAAATGAGGCAAGATTCCATTGCATTGCATTAATTGAGGGCAAATCACACCACCGGCAAACTGTAATTTTATTACCGTATTACGTTATGCCAATATATTTTTGCAAATGGAAGAACATAATCAATGTAGGACATTTTTCATGGCATGCACAACAACTTACACACCACCGGCGAACTGTAATTTTATTACCGT
This sequence comes from Seira musarum, assembly GCA_027743895.1. Classification (NCBI taxonomy): domain Eukaryota; kingdom Metazoa; phylum Arthropoda; class Collembola; order Entomobryomorpha; family Entomobryidae; genus Seira; species Seira musarum. The sequence goes on from JAHZMX010002941.1 coordinate 6,435, forward strand.
ATTACGTTATGCCAATATATTTTTGCAAATGGAAGAACATAATCAATGTAGGACATTTTTCATGGCATGCACAACAACTTGATCTACCCCCATCTACTCCTCAATTCTCATTACTATATAATTACGCTGGAGAGAATTAACGCGACAAATAAATAATGTGACACATCCCACTTTTATTTCCCTAGATTTGCATGAAAATCGCACAACATTTCCCCGTTAATTGCAGACAATAAAATACCAAAGCGAATCGTTTAACTCATATATAAAAAGAATGTGCGCAACAATGATCGAGTTACTTTTGTTCAAAAAGTCGACTCAAAAAAGTTCTGGAGACGTTCCCAAAAGATGAATAAGTTCGTCTTGTTCTCCCTGGCCGTTGCAGCCATTGGGCTAACCGCACACGCCAGAAGATGTAAGATGTCAATTTTTTTTCAAGTAGAATTAAAGTTTTAATTCTCAATTTATAATTTATTTAGATGGAATGGCAAGTGACGCTTCCGCTAGGAGCCACTTTGTGAAGAGCATTGTACCCTTTCTGCAGAAACATAACTTTGATGGCTTGGATCTGGATTGGGAGTACCCTACTCAACGGGGTGGTAAGCCGGAGGACAGGGAAAATTTTAGTGCTTTGGTGAGAGAACTTCGACAGGAGCTGGATCGGGCTGGAAAGGGATATCTCTTGACTGCTGCTGTCAGTCCCAACACAAAAACCGTTGAAATCGCATACGAAGTTCCTGAAATTGCCAGGCATTTGGACTTTATTAATGTCATGTGCTACGATTATCATGGCTGTAAGTATTATGCTTCCACATTCCGCTACAGTTTTAAGAGAATTTTAAACGGATACAATCTTAAACAGATTGGGAGGGACACGAATTTACTGGGCACAACACCCCTCTTTACCGTCACCCACTGGATTTCCAATTCGAGCCAATGTTCAATGCGAACGACACAGTGACCTACTGGCTGGAGGCTGGTCTTCCAAAGGAAAAGCTCATCATGGGAATGGCTTTATATGGACGTGGTTTCACTTTGAAGAATGCGGACGAACATGGACTTTACGCACCAATTTCCGGCGGGATCCCACAAGGCCCTTACACTCGTCAAGATGGCATCTGGGGCTACAACGAAATCTGCGAGAAATACATGACTGAAATGAGCTCATGGAAAATCAGTATTGACCCTCACATCAAAGCTCCATATGCGTTCACTGACAAACACTGGATTGGCTATGAGGATGTTGAGAGTTTGTACTACAAAGCAGAGTATGCGCGAAACATGGACCTCGGAGGAGCCATGGTTTGGTCCTTGGAAACAGACCCCCATATCAAAGCCCCATATGCGTTCACTGACAAACACTGGATTGGCTATGAGGATGTTGAGAGTTTGTACTACAAAGCAGAGTATGCGCGAAACATGGACCTCGGAGGAGCCATGGTTTGGTCATTAGAAACAGGTATTTATCAACTTTGACTGCGGGACTTTGCAGATTTTACGTACAAGAAACTAATTAACTAAACTTTCATGCATGCATAGATGATTTCCGGGGGAAATGCCACGGCCAGAAATATATTCTTTTGAGAACAATCGTGGACACCATGAACGGAGGTGGCATGCCAACGATCCCTCAAAGACCTGAGGTCGTTCCAGCAGAAGAATACCCAGACACTGGAGATGTTCCTCAAGGTTCAACTACAACTCGGAGGACGACTACAAGGAGGCGTAGAACTCGTAAACCAACGACGACTACAACCCCGGAATATGAATACTATGATGACGAAACGACGACGCAAGCTACCACCACTCGAAGATCACGAAGAACCAGGAGGACCACTATCCGAACAACAACTGAGGATGATTATGAAAATGAAATTGAACCGACTGAGAGAACGACAAGACCATCCGCCTCTGCAGATGGCACCATGAAGACCAGGAGAACGCGTAGACCAGCAAACGGCGCAAATAACAATCAGAGACCAAGACCCACGACTCCACCTCCACAACCTGCTGATAATCCAATGACTCAGAGGACGACCATGAAGACTCGTCGACCCAGGACTACTAGACCAAGTGGTGGTAATAGACGAACAACACAAAGTCCTCCTCCCCCACCCCAACCTGCTCCACCATCATCGTCTTCAAACGGAAAGTGTGAGTCTGAAGGAATGTACCCAGCAGGAAACTGCTCAGGTTTCTATCAATGTGTGAGGAGAGGCAACGGATTCGTCAAATATGAGAGAACATGTCCTCCAGGCACTGCCTACAATCCCGACATCCAGAATTGTGATCACCCAAGGTTTGGAATTAGATTGAAATTTTTTTTTTTTTTTTCATAAAATAGAGCGACTTACGAATTAAAATGATTTTGTTTCCATTGCAGCCAAGTGCCTGGATGCTCACTGAGGGTAGGTGAAAACAATTCATTCCGTACCGACGGCGTCTAATTTAATTTATTTTACGGTGTACCTGTAATTTATGTAACTTACTATCAATGTGTGAGGAGAGGCAACGGATTCGTCAAATATGAGAGAACATGTCCTCCAGGCACTGCCTACAATCCCGACATTCAGAATTGTGATCACCCAAGGTTTGGAATTTTAAAAAATAATTTTTTTCATAAAATAGAGTGACTTACTAATTAAAATGTTTTTTGTTTCCATTGCAGCCAAGTGCCTGGATGCTCGCTGAGGGTAGGGGAAAACAATTCATTCCGTACCGACGGCGTCTAATTTAATTTATTTTACGGTGTACCTGTAATTTATGTATGTACCTTATGCGTAAGAACAATTTTGTAATTTTCTTGGATTTCTAATAAATCCCTGTATATTTTATAGTAACTCTTACAGCTCGTTCGAATTTGTAATTCAATTGTTTCACATTACCCCAACAATCTGTAACCCTCACAATTCAATTCATGATATTGTACTAAAGTGAAAAGCGTCATTCTAATTTAAAATAATTATAGTTACGTACTATTGGCATAAATCAAATATTTTATATGATATTTATTGATTTCATTTCTTCCATTCATAATAATCTATTGAACTAACAAAATAATTCTCTCATTTTCGTGTTATTTGTCAATTCGTATTGTTGCGATTTCAATTGTTTTTATGCGTCTATGTCTACACGTGTTTCACGTTCCACTGACACTACTTTCTTTTCATAGAAAACACTTAAATTTCATATCTGCTACCAGAAATACTACACTATTAATATCTTCTGAACTTTGTTTTATCCAATGTAGAAATTTTAGATTTTTCTTTTCTCAGAATGGATTGTCCAATAAAATTGTTTCAATGTTCCCAATTTTTTTTGCATGGCCTGATTTTGAAATTTGAACATTGTTTGATTTGGTTTGATTCAATATTGATACGTACGACTTGCGTCTTGCACTATAAGTTTATCAATTATATTTTATAAAAAAAATTGAATTGAAATTAAAAAATAATTTTAAATAATAATTCATAATTATAGGTTTATAGAGACTTGTGTGATATTGACTAGACTAGAAACTGCTAACACCCACTGCACTTCGGAACCACTCGAATGACACCCAAAAAGTGAGAAGACCATGGTCCCAGCCTCATCCAAATTGGAATGAAGCCTTTATACAGGGCAAGGAACCCTTCATTTGCGACCGTCTTTTTAAGACAATCGATTGAGTTCTTGTAGTAGACGCCTTCGCCATTCTTTGTCGGTTGGTTCATCATCCTAGTTTTCACCACATCCGCTGGTGTTCCCATTAGTGTCGCAGTGAAGCCGGCCATTAAACTGAAAAAATGAAAATATACATTACAATTTATGGTAACAATTAATAAATTAATTATTTTTATCTAATTCTAACCTGGAGAGAACATGAAGCCCAGTACCATCTTCCATGGCTGTATGTGTCAGCAAAAATCTCTTTGCAGAATCATATGTCGTCAAATCCCCCAAATTGACAAGGGCGCCCCTCTGGACGTTTGGTGCCCATCCCCTCCACAATCCTTTAAGTCCAGCCTCTTTCCAAATTTTATGAAGTGCTTCGAAAACTCCTTTCACTCTCGGTGGTTTCCCTTCCAATCTCCTCCTTCCCTCCATCTGCAGCTGTACTTTCACCAAATCCATTGGATTCGCAGTGAACTGGGCAACACCTCCCACAATTAAACCTGTCAATGCCGCCTTGTGAACCGGGTAAGTACCATCGGGCTCCTTTCCAAAGATATCATCTCGGAGCTTTTCATACAGCGCCATTCTAATTCCCGAGTAGATGACATGTCTGTACAGGGCTGGGGAAAGGCCTTTCCAGAGACCGAGGAGACCTTCGTGTTTCACAATACCCACACCAGTCTTAAACATCCCAACACGCTCGCCATGTTTTTGGAGTTCTCCAGCGATTTGCATGCGCGTTTTCGTGACATCCAGTGGATAAGTCACTGCCAGATTTATTCAAAATTCATTGTAAATTAATTGTCCATTCATACAGCGCCATTCGAATTCCCGAGTAGATGACATGTCTGTACAGGGCTGGGGAAAGGCCTTTCCAGAGGCCGAGAAGACCTTCGTGTTTCACTATTCCCACTCCAGTCTTAAACATTCCAACACGCTCGCCATGTTTCTGGAGTTCTCCAGCGATTTGCATGCGCGTTTTCGTGACATCCAGTGGATAAGTCACTGCCAGATTCAAAATTCATTGTAAAAAAAAATTTTCTCACATTTTGAACAGGTTTAACAAATTTCAATAAAGTTACCTGTTTCTGCACACGCAGCAGCTGCAAATGCGATGCTGTACTTGAGGGCAAAATTATGCGCCCATGTCGCATAATCCTGCTCCAATTTCTTGTCTTGCACCAACAAAATCACCCTCATTTTATCGAAATAGTTTTAAAATGACAATTTCAAGCTCGATTATGACTAGAACGCATTTAATTCGTAATGTAAACTGCGTGAACCCAATCAATTGAATAGAGAGATCTTTTTGCAGACCTTCAAATTCTAATACTTTTGTACCCTGTTAAGAATTTTTGAGAAATTTTGGCGTCTTCACTTTCCTCCACAGCCTCCTCCAGGCACGAACAGAGCATTATAACTTGCCGATTGTACGAATAATTTAATTAAGGCGAGGAAGAGAGTAAAACGTTCACTTGTTGGACTTTATTTTGCAATTGCAGTTGTAATTTGTAAATGTGATTGAAAATGTAAATATGTTGAATGTTGAGCACCAGTTCCAGATTGGACGTAGTCTCAGGTGAGGTGCTCATTCCGTGTGACGTTGACGTGCCAATGTCGTGACATGAAAATGATGACACATTGAAGTTTGGTTGGACTTGGACTGGACTAGTGCGAAGCAGAATGTGAAGTGGTTTTTGATTTCAAAGTTCTATTTCTGGATTGCATTTGAAGTGGTATACATGTGTTCACACACAACTGGAAAATTTTGCATTTGCGCACTTTATCTCTCTTCCTTAATGTGATGTGATTTCTAAAGTTTGTGATAACTTTCCATTTAATTCAAGTCAAGGTCCATTTTCTTCCTTGGAATCCCAAGGAGAAAATATTGAGCCATCACAATCACATACCATCACATCATATCATAATGCAATTCCTATTTTTTCTTACTTCATTTCGCACCCAATGCATTTTGAACGGATTAGTGAAGGAAGATATGAGGAAACATGTGAGCTCGATTAAGTATTTTTCGATATGCGGGACAGAACATGAGGAACAAGACTAGAGTACATTTGCCTCTCATTCAGTTATTTTTGCTCAGACTTTGAACCGAGGCTAGACCAGACTTTATGTTCTCTTATGCTACCACCGAACCAAAACAAGAGGAAAATAGAAAAAAGAGCATTTTTTCCTTACATAAAAAGGCAGTGAATAAACTGACTAAAACTCACTTGGCTTTGCTTTGGCTTTAGCTTTTTTTATTCTCGTGGAATGGGAAAGTTGTGAAAAAAATCATTACATTTGAAATGGCTTATTTTTAGGATTTTATTTTGGCATTGTTCATGTTCCACATAAATTGCTTGACATGCTTCATGTTTCCTTGTCTTCTTCACTGATATTTTTTTTCATTTCAGATGTAAAGAAATTTACAAATGCTACGATATGCGATAGGGATTGTAATTGTGTGTGGGCCGTGGGATGCGGGACAGAACATGAGGAACAAGACTAGAGTACATTTGCCTCTCATTCTTCTCATTCACTTATTTTTGCTCAGACTTTGAACCGAGGCTAGACCAGACTTTATGTTCTCTTCTGCTCCAACCGAACCAAAACAAGTGGAAAATAGAAAAAAAGAACATTTTTCCCTTACATAAAAAGGCAGTGAATGAACTGACTTGGCTTTGCTCTGGCTTTAGCTTTTTTTTATTCTCGTGGAATGGGAAAGTTGTGAAAAAAAAATCATTACATTTGAAATGGCTTATTTTTAGGATTTTATTTTGGCATTGTTCATGTTCCACATAAATTGCTTGACATGCTTCTTGTTTCCTTGTCTTCCTCACTGATATTTTTTTTCATTTCAGATGTAAAGAAATTTACAAATGCTACGATATGCGATAGGGATTGTAATTGTGTGTGGGCCGTGGGCGCAAGGAAAGAGATGCAATAAAAATGGGATGGAGTATAAATGACGTGTGAAGACCATTAGGAGAAATTACGTATTTTATGTAATTGTGTTGAACTGTTTTTGGCTCGTGCTGATCTGATACTGATTATGCATGCATGATAAGGGATGCGATAAACACGATACAAAACAAATACACATGGATTGGGATAAACATGAATCATATTCGCAATTTAAATAAAGCCTATTTGAAATGCAAATGAATGGAACGGAACAGGCCGTAGAACGGTTTAGCTTTCGCATGGCTTGAATGAAAATGAATATGTGCCAACAAATGTGCATGCTGTGAAACAGTCAAATCGACTGCTAATTTTACTTGGGATCCATGCAATTTTGGTAGCTCTAAATTACGATGAATTAAGTAAAAAAAAATTTTGTTGACTCTCACTTTTAGAAATGGATATCTGAAAACCGCTTTATACCGGAAGGCATTTCTACAGGTACCTGCTTTAAGGTGCCAAATATTGTGAAATGATTCCACTGGAGCATGATTTACAGCTTCGCCATTAGTAGTCTTTCACGCTAAAAAAATAACTTTTTTGTATATGACTTTGTATGCAGTGAATGTGAATTGTGTTGATCTGTTCTAGTAATGACGTAGCGAGCGTGGGAGTACAAGTATTGAGAATTACTTAATCGATTTGCAAACAAGCAGCACAATTTGGCAATTTTAAGCAATGCATGTCACGTAATTATTTAAGTGCCGATTTAACGTTTTAAAGCTTGCAAAAGAGAAAGGAGAAACGACATAATATTAGCCTTAAATGTCATATATTGCGTTTGGCGTAGCTGGGTTTGTGGCAAATGATTTACGTTAAAAATGACCATGACATTGAATTGTCCAGGTTAAATTAATCCGTTTTTTGCAATACACGAACCAGAAAACGTGTAAATATACTTCAGGTTTTCTCCAGAGCCACTTTGCTGGTTCATCAATTACATCATCATCAATAATTGACAATATTTGTTATGTCAATGGTAAACAATAAATTCAGACATAGACGTACTCAATCACTTGCTTTGAGTGTGAGTTTGGTACGAAAATTATCACGAATCACGACCGAATTCTAAATCGATCGTGGAAATCGTGTCCCCATTAGATAAACAAACAACGTTTCAAGCTCTACATAAGCCTTATCAAAATGGACAGAGTCACTCATTTTCATCACATCTTTTGTCACGATCTCGACCTCATATTCG
>JAHZMX010002942.1:0-10518 GCA_027743895.1 Seira musarum
GTTGAATTTTTTTCTGAATGGAACATATGGCTTTTTATAGCTCAATCGAAAGAGCATTAAAAACTGAGTAAAACTCCATATTTAGAATTTCAAAATTTTTTAACGATCAACGACAGGAAGTCGTTGAAATTTTTTTGAAAGGAACATATGGCTTTGCGATAGCCCATTCGAAAGCTCTTTTAAAACTGAGTAAGACTGTTGCTCTGAATTTTCGAAAATTTTTAGCGGTCAACGGCAAAAAACCGTTGGAATTTTTTTCAATGAAATATTTATAGCTTGTTATGTCTCATTCTAAAGGTCTCTTCATTTTCTTTTCAATTATGCAATTCGTGGCATTTGTATGAGACAGTAGGAATGAACAACAGTAGCAAACTACTTGTAATAATCACACTATGGGACAATGAAAAAAGCTCTCAATCTACAACTTCTTCAGGTCAGGTTGTCACAGCTACGTAACTATCGTTATATTAACAACTTTATTTTTCTACGAATATTTTTGTCATCCACATCCTAGTCAAGCTGACAGCTATGCGGTCCACAAAAAAAAAACAATCGGGTGATGGGTAAAGCCGGTGTGTTAACATTCATGTCTTGTTCATCAACAAGACTTGAATTGAGAACTTCACCTTCACACACGTGGTTTTGTAATTTTATTTGTAAATAAATAACCTATTTTACCTGACCGTAACCGCTTTTTTACTTATCCTAATTCAATCTGGCAAAATGTGGATTCGCATATGCTTCAACTTCATTCGCATTCAACTTCAACCAAGAGAAAAAACTTTCTGCGCCTTACCGTCGAACATTATTTCTAAATACACACAAGGTTAAACGGTATTTAAAAATAATCTATTGTACTCAATTTTTTTCAATTCGTTTGGATCTGTTGTAAAATAATGATTAAACAATGGCAAGGAGTTTTAGAGGTGAATTAGTAATATCTGTCCTACCATTTGTATTTCAGGTTCGGGATTCGGGAGTTTCAAGAAACAATGGATTCAAGACATAAACGGGAGGTCGTTAAGGACGAGGTGGACGAAGACACATTATTCCCTTTTGACGAGGATCCCTCCATTCTTGGAGAGCCTTTGACAGTAAACTTTGACGACATCGAGGCTGATGAGGTGAAAGTGAAAACTGAAGATGATAATCATAATGAAGAACCCCGGCTTCGATCTCATTCGAATGCTGATGAAAACGATAATGGATTGAAACGCCAGAAAGTCGTTATCACTGTAAAATGAGAGCCGAAGGAAGTGCGCAAAAGAGGCGGCAGTGGCAGTGCCGTAGGTAGACCAAGGAAATACTTCAATGAGGAAGAAAGAAAAAAGGCAAAAGCTGAACAATTACGACTCCGAATAGCAAAAATGAGCAAGGAAGATCGGGAAGAACTTCTTTGAAAAAGGAGAGAAGTAAAACGCAGAAGGTATGCAAAGATAAAGGAAGATGCTGAAATAAGAAGGAATAAAACGCCGAATAATAATTCAAATTGTAATAAAGAAAAAAATCCTGCGCAAACTGTGGGAAAACTTACGAATGAAGAGGCACTGGCACAGAATCCAAATCTAAGGAATAAATATGAAGAGAGAAAGAGGAGACGGAGGGAGTAAGACAAAAAAGTGGAAACCGAACAGCGCTTATATTCCTTCCCAGAAACAAAACTTTCAAACCCAAATGAACAAACTTGTACTAGTACAGAAGTTAGTCTTTTCGATGATGTAATCAGCTTAATCGGCTTAATCGGATCAACTATGACACAATTATTGGGCGAAAGTATGTGTGTCACTTGAGTCTCCCGGAGTAAGTACTCTTATACATTGTAAGTACATTATTTCGGATACAAAAATTAAAATTAAAAATTACTCTGATGTTTCTGCAGAAAAAACAAAGCTTATTCGTATGAAGAAAAAAATGCTGATCAAGACAGTATGACTGGTATATGCAATTAGGGGGCACCTCGGGCGGTTCCCTTGTAAGAAAGGAGAATCTCATAAGTGAAGATTGCATTTGATCCACAGTTAATTCATCAGTGAACGATTTAGAAACTTTGAAATCTGCATTAATCTAAAAGACTCTACTCTAGAACTCGTTGACACTGATTCAGTGATCCGATCCTAATAGGACCCCTTTTACACTTCACGAGATCGTTGGCTCAAGCTGCAGAACATAGAAGGTGAAACTTTTTTTGATCGCCTTGAGTGTCGAACTTTCAAATTTCGCAGTGCTTTCTAACACAATCTATTTTTTATCCACGAGCCGTATCTAACTTTTAATTTTCCACGTTGTCAGATAATATGAGTTGTTCTGCATGTTTGGGCCTTGTACTATACGAAACTTGACTATTCTAATTATTAAATTAAACATTTACACATCACTAAGACCAATTGATGCAATCTTTGTGTATTGAAAAAATATGTATACAAGGGCGGGTGTGAAATCAAAATTTTGCTCTCGCACATTCAATATTCTTTTGTGATGCCAGCTTCTAAACATGAAGTATTTGCTTCATTACCTCGCTTTCGATGCATTTCAACGCGATAAATATTTCAATATTTTCGTTTACAAACTGCAAGTTCTTCTGCGATTCTGTTAGCAGCCGTATTCCAGTTTTACTTTTCCAAGTTAAGACGTTCTAGTTTCACTTCGGGTGTCATAAAACTTGGGAAGTTTCATAATTTTTTTATGCGATATGAAGGCACCCTTTTAAATCAGTTCGATGGGTTGTCGATACGTGACCATATTAGTGAGCTTAATATGCAGCAATAAGCGTCAGTTTTCAATTTCTACCTGTAACACGATTTTCTCTCTTTAATAGATTTTCATTTTGTGGTGTCGTAATGTCAAAGAATAATTGTGTTGTCATCACAAAGTCAAGGTTATCGATCATGAACAATTTTAGAATGAATAGTCATACTATACTTTTATCCAACATCAGAGATGTACTTGAACAAGCAAACAATTTTTTACTATCTAATCTGTTCAATGGTGCAAATCCCTGAAAAAAAAACACGCAATAATTTTTTAAAACCTGAATTTTTTAATAACCATTTTTTGAAATGGATGCTATGCTCGCGTCACGTAGTTGACTATTTTGTGTTATCTTGTCTTATGTTAGACAACGAGACATTGTCTCCCTTTTGTTATGTGTTTGGTTAGACAACGTAATATCAATTGCACAAACATGTTTTGTAAGAACGGGTATCGTCTTAGTACTCGGATTATCCCGAGGATATAAATAGGACTGCGAAAGCTCACGAAGGATCTCCAGTAATTGCGTAAAGTCATCGTAAAGAGCAATAAAAGCTGATCTAGTTAATATTACTGATATATGCGATATAGGGGGCACTTGGAGCCCTTCCCTTGTTAGTGGATTCCTACGTATGGTTTACGTCATTGAACATTGGTTCCCACATGTGACTATCAAAAATTCAATTTTTAATGTGAAAAAATCATTAGCATAATTTAAGAAGAGGCAAATAGACGCAGTTTTGGTAGAAAATTATACATCATGGACGAATTTTGAGAATTTTTCGTTTTGCTGTACTCCATTAGAAGTATCCAAAGTTCCTGCTTGCAAAATTTCAAGGCGACAATGTGCCAATAAAAGGGCATATGTTGAGCCGATTTTCATTCATTATTTTTTTGATGCTCTATCGAATGGTGAAGTTAGTTTAAAAATCTGAGAGAACCCAACCGTGCACATTCCTTGTCAGTTGCATATTTGCCACTGACACGGCAATAGTGATTATTGTCAGGCTTGTGATGGCCAATTCATTCAACTAGTGATGGTTAAGCATGGCCGAGATTGTTCTTCATGAAATAGTGACCTTTCACGATCCGAACGCGAAGCTCTTTAATTTAAATAATAGATTAAGTCCACAATACAATCATTGAAGTAGGTTAAGCAAGAACGCGTTTAATAAATAATTTATATAATACAACTTCAAAGATTGCCGACGGCCGGTTTTTTTTATTTTTGCATATTTACCCCATTTCTTTTATGAGTGCTTGAGCATCCCTCTGGTGCTCCGACCTTTGTCTTCTAACATAAAGGCGACCTCATACATGCCTGGCGATTTTTCAATTTGTATTATATGACACAATTTCGATTTGAAAGTCAACGACGTTGAAACCGTGTATTTCCGTTCCAGGAAAAAATAGAGTTTCTACTTACAAAAATCATAATTACAGATTTGATGATGGGGAACAAAAGTTTACTGCATGTTATTTTATTTCAAATATAATGATTTAATTTCTTGTGATCGACCATTTACAAATGCATATAAGAAACTAAATTATAATTTCCTAATTAAATTGTACAGACATAATTAAATTATTAATTAGAAAATGAAATTAGATTGGCATGCTGATTCGTTAATTGAAAAGTTGTTTCCAAATACGAACAATTCCGTATTTTACAATTGAGAGGCGAGCATTCGATAAACACAAAATTGTTTAAGCCGTTGCAACATGAAAGAGATTTAATGGGAAGGTGGTAAGTTGCACAATTGATGCGCATGTTTGTCTTTGTGCCCGCAAACTTATTATACATACATACTTCCACTTTATTCACAATTTGATGTATTCTCGAATTATTGGAAATTCATCAATGTTTAATAAATTTAATCAAACCCAAAGAGATTCGCTAGTATCTGTGCTTAACAAAATCTAAATTCCGAATACATATACGTCATAAGGTGTCAAAGCAAAATCTAGTTCATACACTTCCTCGTTCATTTAAGCCTCTGCCCTATTGCTAATAGAAAATAAAGCTGTAATTATCAGTGAATCGAGTACGAATGATAAAGATGATGCTCCTGGACTCAAAAACAAACTTAAACTACTTGTACGCAATAAACGAGAATGTATAAGCTTGATGTACATTTGCAAATTGAAAAAAATTGATCCCAACGAAAATTATATATTACATACTCCTTGCAATTGACATACATCTGACTCACAAGCGAATACAACTCGCATGTATATACACTGCGGGGTGTGAAGGTATGATCTTGCTCTCATCTTTTTCTGCCTTCACCTTCTAAACTTGGTTGCCCAGAGAAGAATAGAGACTATGGATGCGACGAGCAATCGAATTTTTTCTAGCGCTCGGTATCGATCCGAGCGGGAGCTCGAGCGATCGGCTCCATCCATCACAAACTTTTGAAAAAACTGAGCAAACTTAATTGTTCCTCCAAAATTGTAGTATTTTTCAAATATCCCGTACTAATTACATGTAATTTCACATGTTTGAGAATAACTTGCACGCCCTTGCGGAATCCAATTAATAGATGGAATTAAAGGCCAAACTATTTTTATTGTTCTTAACAATAGATTTGAGGTTTAAGCGACAGTTCTTGAATCCGAGCCGCCAACGTGTATAACATATTCAACAGATATGTACGAATTCGTCTTCTGTAGGTAATATGAATTATCGAAGGTAATTCCTGCAATGCAAATAGCAACTAAACAACAATTTAAATGAATTTTTAAAATCATTTGATAAAACTCGCACACCCCACAAGAATTACGCTCGCGATCAACTGGCAAAGATAAATCCATGCAAAATCGTATAAATCTTCCTTCACCTCATTGGTACATTTCTGCTATGTGGGATGGTATTACTATCCCAATCCGCAATTTTAGAAATAAAATGTTTGCAATTAACAAACATGGCAGTTTTCGTTAATGAATCGGAATCTAAAGAATGTTCGACTGTAAGAAAAAATACAGAGAGAACAAGTTCTAATACAGCATTCTGAATATCTTGTGCATTAACAAGACTTAAATAATTAAATGATCTGCGGTGCCGTATTTACAAATCTGCAAACTTTTGTTATTCAACTGTTTACTGGACAGTAAGCAAGAGTATCTCTAGTGTCTAGTCTGCAATTGATGCAATTGATTTAAGATAACTCTTTGGTCGTGAATGACACAAAGATAAATTGGGATTGGCATTCTCTGCTGATATTTAAGGATTTGTAAATCATTTTAAAAGCTGACCAGGACAGTATGTACGTATTGCAGGTATATGTGATTTTGGGTGGCGCATGGAACCGTTCCCTTGTTGGTAAAGTATTGATAAATGTTCTAGTTGGCCTTATGTAATCACCATTTTACCATTTTTTACTCATTTTTGTAGTCTTTGCTCCTCATCCAAAAAAAGTCCGAACAAACACTTCTGACGTGAAAGCAGTTTCGCAAGACAAATAGAAGTCAGTCAAGTGTTTAAGAGGCATTGTATTAAAGTGAAAGTGAGGAAAACAGAAAACTTCACGGGCTCTTTTGACCTAAATAGACAAAACATCAATTTTTTAAGCTGTTCTCCCTATCTTCAGTTTCAAATTGAAAATATTGATTTGTATGGCCAGTTTTATTTTATTTGTAGACCTAGGACAGAAACCCGGTTGAGCTCATTTGAAACTTATTTTCGAAATACGAATAAATTCCTTGTTATCGCCATGGCCAATGTGAAGCAAATAGTGTTAGTTTTATTTACAGTATTTGTCCAACCTTCTTTCTTAATTCAAGTGAAAGAGACAAATCCCATTAAAGTCTCGGAGAAATTGCTATCAACTTCTGGTAACTACTACAGCAAAATACTTACAGAACTTTTTGAAACTTGCACATTCCATTTCTCTAAGAGACTACAAACTATTTCATCAAACTTTGAACTACATGATCAAATATTACATCAATGTGTGAAATTTAAATATTGTGTTTCGCTTCACACAGAATTAAACGAAATTCTGAATTTTAGTAGACGGTCTGATAATATCACATGGAAACATACCGGATATGAGGATACTTCTCTGATTATTTACAAGCTTCATTTTCAGAGAACGTTCCACAGGGTATGCATCGCTCTGCTACCCACTGTATCAGTGCTTAAGAACACTACCCAACCTGAAGTAATTTACAGACCTGAACCCGACTGGTTACATGAATCCCGCCGACGAAATGGTCTGTGGATTCCTACAAATTTCATAATTTTGCCTTTGCTAAGTGGCTTCATCATTTTGGTCCCTAAATTCCTACCGTCAGTAGTTGTTCTATTTGCAGTTAGCAAAGAGAAGACAGTACATGTTGGTTGTCTGACTTGTTTCGAGGTCAAAACGTCGAAATCTTACCTGCAAGAAATGCTGGCCGTTAAAATTGAAGCGGAGACATTCAAAGAAATTTTAGAAACGTGGACTTACATACACACAAACACAATGAATAGGATAAACTGGAAACCACCAAGTTTATCGGAGTCAATTGCAAAATCTGAATATCTGACACAATCTGAATATAGTCGCAGAATGATTCTTCCTGCTATTTCTCAGTACATTCAAAATTACTATAATTGTTCCTTAGAATTCACCTGCGGACCAGTCGAACTTTTCTATGGTGGTTTGTTTGTAAGGCACAATAGAATACCAATTCTCTCTCCGCACGTCGTAGTTTTCGATGGATACAAGTATTTGATTGTTGGAGATGCACAATCCGAAATAGACATGTCTGGCATGGAATTCAATTTTAAAATGATTGCAAAACTCTTTTCGCCATTCAAACTCAACCTGTGGCTTGCAGTCGTCGCATTGGCAGCGGTGATATTGCTTGGTCTAAAGATGTTTAAATATAATGGTTCATCTTGTATAGTTTTTGACATTATCATGGAACAAGGCTCGATACCACGGTTTTGGTAAAGCAGAATATTTCGTAGGAATATGGATGTTAACTTTAGTTCTTATACGAAATTTGTATACCTCATCCATGTACTCTGATATCTCTTCACCACGTCCACCGATCTATCTTCCATCAAGTATATCAGATTTGCTGGTTAGTGAGTGCAATCTACCAGTAATGATATATGTTTCTCATCGGTTTGAGTACGATCTCGTTAAGTTTGTTAGAAATTGCATTGTCCCTAAGACTCCTCCTGGATTTTGGCGATATGACTCCTTTGCAAACACTACATCATGCCCTAGTGGCTGGAAAACAGATTGTCTAGCCAAAAGGAGTTTTGTAGTTAATACAAATTATCCCANCTATCTTCCATCAAGTGTATATGATTTGCTGGTTAGTGATTGCAATCTACCAGTAATGATATACGTCTCTCACCGGTTTGAGTATGATCTCGTTAAATTTGTTAGGAATTGCATTGTCCCTAAGACTCCTCCTGGATTTTGGCGGTACGACTCCTTTGCAAATACGACATCATGCCCTAGTGGCTGGAAAACAGATTGTCTAGCCAAACGGAGTTTTGTAGTCAATACAAATTATCCCATTGATTTTTTAAATACAAGTCGCAGTCGTATTAGCATGGCATCTCAAGCTTTTTCCGTTGCTTCAGCTGTTGCGACAGACAATACCAAATTTATTTACATGAATGGACCAATGGCGTTCATTTTGAAGGTTAGCAGTTACTACGACGTAAACAAATTTGTAGGTCCGCTAATAAGCTTACTGGGAGGAAGAGTGTTGTATGAGAACAATGAACCACAAATTGACCAGTATACAGAAGCAGATGGCATTATCTGGAGCGATATAAAAACATTTTTCACTTCAACCGCCTTTAAATTTATAGGGGTACTAGTGTCGTCCGGTATTTTAGACAGAGAATTTAAACTTCAAGACCAACGAGTATTTCAATCATATTATATCAAACAACTTAAAATAGATGAAACAACAAAGCACTTGAATATTGACTGGAATCGATTTCAGAGAAAGGTTTTTCATGGAAAGAAAGAAACAGACGAAGGCTGTGGCAGAGGAAACCAAAAAATCAATCACCATGTATTAAGGTCTTACAGTCAAAGACAATGCATTTGGGAAAATCCCATCAAATGGATGGAATTATATGTTGTTTGGGTACTATTTTCCATTCTCCTTGGAATTGCATTCATGAATTTTATTTGGGAAGTTTGGAAGATTGAAATGCTGAACATAAATTTTGGACTTAACAAAGTGAAAAGGAGAGCTGCGATCGTGTTTGGATATTTCACGAAAAGTTGTTTCAAGCCTCATCCCGACATTCCTATGCATATTTCGATCGAGGATTGGAAAATCTGACAAAAGGCAAAACTGATAGTTGATTTTGGAGGAGTCTAAACTTCCCGGCGAAATAAGTAAACAATTGGTGTTTCATGTTTCTACATTCTGGTTTGATCACAGTTTGATCAATTCGGATATCAACATATTTATACATTCTCAAAAAAAATTTGGAAAGCCTAATTCGGCTAGTTATCAGACATAGTACACGGTTACCCTTAATGTAATTGATAAAATTATACAGAAAAACAGAACAGAAGTTATTCTGCGGCCTTAAGGGTGTCTGAAGCGGCGCATTTTCCTAGTCGTCAAGTGTCCGACTTATTCACACAGTACCAATAAACTCCGTCAGGTAGGAAGCATTTGCGACGTCACTTACAACTAGTCAGGTCACATTATTATACTCTTTGTTTTTGTAACTAACAATATATGTAATGACCCACATAGTATAACCATGTAAATTAGTTAGTTAGTTAAGCTTTATTAAAGTGTTATCATGACATCAGTTACATAAAATAACTGAATGAATGAATTCACTTGTTTGGTAATTCGTTCCGATTAAATAGCATCTGAAAAGAACTAAATTTCATAAAACATGTTTTCTACGTGTTTCAGAAAGCATTAAGCAGTGTCTGCAAAATTTGTTAACATGACAGGGGGTTGCGCTAGGAAATAGTACCACAAAGTAACAGGTGAGGGGTAGAGATTAAAAATGCAAAAAAAATGGATGACGCAATTAATGAAAGATTCCACACTGTTTTATTCAGCTTTTTGCGCTAGTTACGAATCCGTTGCCTAAATACTGGAAGTATTTAAGAATCATTTGTAATTTTAATTGTTGTGCTGTAAAATGCCCATTTACGCTGCATTATTTTTCAAATCGGATCGACACCGTTTAATTGGTGTCGATCCGAATTACGATTCCCGAAATCGAAAACGTGTGGAGCATTTCTCCCGGGTTAATGAAAACGGTCAAGTGAATGTTGTACCTATCTATACTATAAGCGTCTCTGTCAGTCTGTCAGTCCAGAATACTCGATTGAGTACAACCTACTGCTGCTTATTAATCACTATTGCCTTGATGGCTTAGTGGGCCAATAGTAAATGTATATACTACACTGTCACAGGATCGAATTCGCGCGATCGCAATATTTTTTGCTCATTTTTCACCTGCTTATTAACAGAGCAAATCACATGAACGTGTATACTTCAATGGCTCGATTACTTGGTTAGCACTGCCAAAAACTAAAGTGTCAAGAATTCTGTTTTTAACACTTTGAGTTTTGACAGCCGGAACAAACTAACAAACCTAAATGAAGAACAGAGTTGCCACTGCGAAAGACGACAGTGTCAAAAATACCATTTTTGGCACTTTGATTTTGGTCAGCCAGAACCATACAATGAGGGGCCTAAAGTGTCAAAAATTCCATTTTTGGCACTTTGATTTTTGACGCCCGGAACGATATAATGAGGGGCCTAAAGTGT
>JAHZMX010002944.1:0-13749 GCA_027743895.1 Seira musarum
AAAAAGTAATAACAGTTTGATGACAACAAGGTTATCTTCCCCAGACATAAACAATAATGACTCTGTCCAACAGTAAGGCCAAAATGCAAAAAGATGGAGGAGGACAGAGAATAGAAGAACGACGGAAACTAAACTATTATTGCTTTTTGCTTCCAATTTTGTTTTTATTTGAGGAGGCACCCCCACTTTTACTATGTAATGCCTACCCACATCACACAATTTTGCTTGTTCTTCTTCCACCCGCACTTTTTGGTCGGTCCGTGGCTTCGGTGTATCAATAATCACACAACGCAACGGTAACGGCAGCAGCAACAACAACGGTCAGCCTCGAGCATGTAGCGTGTAATGAAATAAGATTGTCCAAAGCCAACCAGACTCAGACCAGCCTTAAAAATAATGTACATAAAAAAGTAAACGAGATCCGAGAGATGATGGTGGCGGTGGTGGTAGTGGTTGATGAGAATGAGGGGGTTTGTTTGTTTCTAGTTCAACCGAGTGCATCATCATTGCTATTTCTGTTGCATTCGTGTCCTTGCTTTTCCTTTTCATGTCTCTGGGAAAAAAAAGTTTTTTAGAAAGTTAACTCGAGGTAATTTTGTTGCACGGAAGATAAAGGTAGAAAAAAGATTGGTTTGCGTGTTTGGCTAACAGAAAATAAAAGAGGGATCAATAAGCGAGAAAATGGGATAGGAAGTCCCTCTCGTCTCGTCTCGTCATAATCATCCATGGCTAGGCCAAAGAAGTTGCATTCAGACTAGACGAGACGACGTTGCATTTTCGATTTCCTTTTCTATTTTTACAGTAAAAAGTTCTACTTTCCTTCCTCATTATTATACTTACCCCAACTCCAATGAAGCTTTAGCCAAGGCGTGGAGTGGAGAAGAAAATGAGTGTGATTCTTCTCGTGGAAGGGAAATCAGGGAGAAAGCACGCATATTGTACCAAATAACGACCAAACTACCCCGAAGGGTAATAAATGCAGGTGCGTTTGATATATTATTCGTTTGGTGGAGGATAAGGAATTCACCGCTTTTCACTCTCATAATTTTCCCTTGTTTTTTTCTTTTGTTGTTGAAGTTACCGCTGCTGCTGCTGCTGTTGCTGAATCGAATCAAAAATGAAAAGTTTTTTTGTTCTTCTCAGTCAGCAACAGTGTAAGTGTAATAAAGACTATACCGAAGCCGAAAGAAAAAAAATTTTTTGGTCAGTGGTTCTCCATCCAGCATTTTGTCACGAAATCGTGTTTTCTTAACAGGTCGCACCTTTCTTCATTCATCGTGGAAAATACAATTACATGCAATCCCTCCATAAAATTTCATCTCGTTATTTTTTCCCAACCCCCTAGCTCCACTTGCCTCGTCTTTTCGTCGGTCCGGGCAAGCCGAACCGATATATTCACAATCATAATCACACAAACACAATCACTTTCCTTTCTCCAGGCTTTTTTTTGTGTGTGCTGCACCACCACGAGCTTACCCCAAATCATTAGCGGTGTGCCTTTCAATCATTTATTTCATCTAAGCGAATAACTACATTTATAACGAAGCTTTAAAGTGAGCAAGCATTTCATTCATGCGTTTCGTTTTACACTGGCTTGGAGAAAACCAAACCAGTTGGGGAGGCAGAGAAAAAATGATTGTGTGTTTTTACTATTACCTTTTGTCCATACTCCATACGTACCACCACTGGAGCTCGAGCTGGAGAAGAGTAAGTGATGATGTTACTGTTGCTATTCTTATTCCTGCTGCTTAACATCGCCTTCGCATGGGCTCCTCGCTCTTTTTCTCCCGAACAACAAAAAAGGTATAATTTTTTGTGAAATAACACACGTCACTGACTCGGAACGTTCCCATGAGCCACAGAGTGAAATAAATGGACGAGGGGTGAAAATAACAATGTACTCCATAAACATAAATATATTGCCAGATGGGTTCTTCAAGCCCTTCTCTTTTTTCAGAGATGATCATCATTCCTTCCTTTTTTTCCCTTAAAAGACGAAATGTAACATGCGAACAGTTTCAAAATGAAATTTCACGGTCACCCTTTTTCTTCCCTGATTGTGAGTGAGTGTGTCTTTTTTTTGGTACTTGGTACACCTATTGGATTGGATCGGACTAGAGTTATGCACTATGAACAGTGTAATACATCAGGGTAATAACATCTGGATCTGGACTGAGATGAATATCGTAAAAAAATCGCTTTGAACTTACAAGACTACAGCGCTAAGAAAACTTGGTTTGCTTTGGTTTAAGATGTTCTTTTCTCATGGTGCCTTATTGCGAAGCGATGCAATGCAATGCGATGCAGTGTTCTTATTTTATTATTTTCGATAATAATCTGAGAATATCTCTTCCCCTTTTCCTTCCTTCTTCTCCACTCGACTAGTCCATTACTTGATAATAAAAAAAGAAAAGGGTTGTTCAGCGATAAGCATAATGAAATAAAGGAACAACGCAACGAAGAGAAGAGAAGACATCAGTGAATGCATCTTGAAGCACCCATCCCATTGAAACCTTCAAGCGCACATGGTCCCTCTACATTTTTATTTAATGATTCTTCGCTCCTCCAGTACAAGGTGAGAATGATATTATCTTCGAGAATAATAACATTATATGATAATAATGATGCAGTTTACTACACATAAAAAACTAGATTCCATCGAACTCGAAGTCCTTTGCTAACTTGGATTTTTACCGCCTCCGAGACGAGAAGTGTTATTTTTCCAAAGAAGCTACGAAAATATTGGTAATAATATTTTGATGCGATGGAAAGTAACATTAGACACTATCAGAAAAAATAGATGAACGATCGCAAATTGCAAAACTGCTTAGTTTGAGGGGCAGGAAAGAAGTCATTGAATATAAAAATGGAAAAGCTATATACACGTGAAATGCTCAGCATTGAAGAATAAAATAATTTTACACTCTATTTTGGATCTTCATGTGCTCTGAAGTAGGTCTCTCTGGATTTCCTAAAAAAGCATTTGGGAACCCAAAATAACATAATCATAATTTAAGGTAAAAAAAGCCAAGGTAAATGTTTTTTGTTGTCTTATTTTTTTACCTCGTTTGTTCTACACTACAGTAGCTCTAACCAACCAATCCATGTCATGTCCAAGTCCAACTTTTCTCGTTCGATCCATTCATTCCTTTCTTGTTTCATTTTTATCTCTTTTAAAGGATTTTCCATTTCTCCATAAAAACGTCATCAGCTCGTGAATTGATTGACATTATCGACACTTTATGACACAACGTGTTTGTGCGTGTGTGTGGGAGAAGAGAGTGTTGAGTTAGAGAACATGAGAAATCTCCCAAAAATACACAATTTTACCCGGTAAAAGGCAGAGAACAAGAATGGAAATGAAAAGAGCAAGAGCAGAGCGAAGTCAACTGGATTTCTCTGGAGAGATTCGAAGAAGTCAAGGAATTGTTCTCTCATGTTTTGTATGAAGATAACAAAAAAGGAAACAGAAAGAGATTGATACATTTTTATTCCCTGATCCTCCTCCGCAGACAAATATTGGAGAAGTGTGGTGCAACTCGCAAGACTGCAGACATTTGGTGCTTTCCGAAGGGAGGGTGTACTGTACTACTTTTTTTCTGGAATTCTTGTTTTTTTACTAGTAATCCCATAAGAATTCACCTTGTGCGAGCTGAAGCTGAAGCTCATCATTCTTTCAAGAAGATTTTTTTTCTTGAATTCCTTGTTTTTTTACTAGTAATCCCATAAGAATTCACCTTGTGCGAGCTGAAGCTGAAGCTCATCATTCTTTTAGAACAAGAACATCAAGATAAAAAAATAGGAAAAGGCGATTGCTTTGCTCTTGCGATTTAAAATTGGATGTAGTTAGAGATTTAAATAATGCACCACATCGCATTATGTTCCTCTTGCCTTTGCCTGGAGGAATGCAATTTTCACTGAAAATTTCAATATCGAACGAACGAACGTCTTCATAAAATTCCAAAAAGGCAAAGATTCTCTTGTATTCTTCTAATCCTTTTGTGATGGTTTTATGTTCATTTTATAGATTCAAAGGAGCTTGTGTATAGGTTTCAGAATAGAATCCTTTTAAAACTTTTTCAAGGTTTTTTTCAAATTCCTAAAATCACTTTTGTTCGACAAGTAAAACTTAATTAATGCTAAACCTTTATGCAAATACGTAAAGAGGGAAAAGGTGCTAACGGGAAGAATGATGAGGGATGCATCCAAAAGAAAAGACGAAATGTCCTCGAAAATCCTTTCGGGAATTTGGACAGTGGAAAGAATTTCTTCCTTTGCTAATTTTACTGACTCTGGATGGAAGTCAAGATGTGGCTTTTCTCATTTCCTTAAAGCTTCTTATTGTTTTAAATACAAAGCCACGATGAAGTTTACAATGAGAAGAACAATGGGAAATGCCATCTTATCATAGAAACTTATAAAATCTCACAATCAGAAGGACAAGCTATAGAAAACCCAAAATCCGAGGGAGGACAGAATTGAGTCAGATTAACTTTTCAAGAATATTTGCTTTTAAGTTAATTCTTAAATTGGATTCCTTTGCATAGAAATGAATTTCATATTCCATCAATGCAAAGCTCTATTTCAAATGCCCATGGGCAGGAATGGGAGAAACAATGAATGTGCGTATTAATTATAGAAATCCAAAGACAACAGGGGTAATCAGGTTTTTCATTATTTCCGATCTTCGACATTGAACTTCCTTAACAATGCTGCATTAATGCAATAATGCATCGATCCTTTTAAGTTTTTTGGAGAACCTTCTGTTTCTATAAATTGATTCGAATTACAGATACCTCTTTAGACTCAACTCTCTAAAATGTTTCCTTTCAAAGTTTTCGGTTCACGATAATTCATTGAAGAAAATTAAGTGCTCGGGGTAACTTGACACAGATTGCTTACAGTATGATAGAAAAACCAAAAGAAGGACTAATGGTATACAAAGAACAAAGTTTTCGGAAAGGGAAGCTACCAAACTTCATTGGTTTTTAATAAGGCAACTTCACATGCGTGAAAAAGGATGTTTGCGCTATCTCCAGTTACAAAAATGTATTACTTGAGATCGGGAGTATTACAGTGCAACGCTCTTTGTTACTTTTGTCGTACTTTTGTGTTCTTCTTGCAATTCTAGTCATTTTCTACATTACACGAATTAAGGGTTCTATTCATTCACTTAAAAAGATAGTCAAATTCCTAATTTAAAAGTTAATGCGATGTCAAGTGAGAAAATTAAGACAATGAGGCTTCGGAATACCTAGCAAATATGTATGCCAATTAAATTCTTCGACTTTACTTATGTGACAAACAAGATAGGCGTACCAAGAATTTCTAAAGTTCTAGATTAAAAAATAAAAATGTATATATATCGTAATTATCTAAGAATTGAACGTTATGAAAATTCCATGAAGGAAAACAAAAACGAATGACAATGACATCATTTAGCATTTCAACAAAAGCAAGTGAAGTTTATGCTATGTCCTAGTTACTCTCATCAAAATGACAATGCTTCATGCTGACTCCATTTGAAGTTAAATCAGGATGACAAATATATTTGCAGATTTATAGTGGGCTATGCTCTAAGGTCTTTCTAGGTGTCTCGTTTGTTCAGTGGGACCTGCTTTCCGGCTCCTACATACACTCCTGCGTTATGCTCATCACTCCTGACAGATGTTCGAACCTGGATGCCTGAGGAAACAATTGCATAGCACAGGAGTGTATCTGAAGCTGGAAGCAGGTCCCAGTTTTTTCCTTTCAAACTGTCACCTGCGCGAACTTGGTTGCGCCTGAAACGGGACACCAAGGAAAACCAAACACTTTCAGTAGGAGTAGATTATTGCTTGAAAATATCCGTTAGTCAGCTTTACACAATCTGCATGAAATGCAAGAAGAAAAAAAAAGCAAAACGTCTCGCGTCTCACTTCTGCCAAATGAGAGAAGACAATGGTCTGTCCGCCAATTTATACATGAGTAATTTAAAATTGAAGAATTACAGAGTTTTTGTCAAAGTTCCAAAAAAATCTTTCACATTAGAAACTATTATTATCAACAATGTTCTGTCCGCCAATTTATACATGAGTAATTTAAAATTGAAGAATTACAGAGTTTTTGTCAAAGTTCCAAAAAAATCTTTCACATTAGAAACTATTATTATCTACCTAGGTATTTATAAATTGCAACATAGTTGTAAGTTCAAATTAAATAGGGAAAATGGAAAGGAAAGACTTGTATTCAATACAGATTGCACATTGCATACTTTTTCGGTATGTTCGCCTCCGCGTAAATTCAAGCCTTAATATCCCGTCATCTCCGAGAATGTGGTCTCCAGCTCACGTGTGATCGACTTGAATTTCTCTTCTTCGTTCTTCAGCTCATCTGAAATTTATTGAATGACAAAAATGCTTTAGATTGCAATTCAGGCAAGATTGATTATTATTTAAATACGGTTCAAGTAAATTTCTGTTTGTCTTGCCTGAATTAAAATATCGCAATTAGTAAATTGCATTTAAACATCCTGCAAGACAATTTTAAGGGTTACCTTCTCCTCAGATACTTCAAGGGACTTCAAGTTGTTACCCACGACCTTCAACTCTTCTTCCAGCTCGAGGATCTTCCTGTGAAATCAGATGAAGCGTAAAATATTTCATGTAAAACTGAAAAGTAATTTATTTATATTTTGCTTGCATTTCACTGGAGTTTGCTCTGTCCTCAGCAATTTCAAGCTCCATCTCAACAAGCGTCATTTTCTGGCCCACCTATATTCATATGATTAATTAGCAAAAAGAATTGGATACGGTAACGGTTCGTTCATGCAAACTTTGATTAGGGCTATTTAACAGAGGTGAAAGCATTTGTATACCTACTGGCAAGATATATCCAGATTTATCTGGTTTTCGGGGGATCTAGAACTCTAGAAGCACTACCCATAAAAAAGCTTGGACGACACACACCATCTAAAAAGCCATTGAATACCAATACGATCTGGATAAAATGTGGCGAAAAAATGGGTACTTTTTTTAAGTGGGTGGGTGTGGTGTGGGTAAGGGGGTTTCAAAACTTTGAACCTCGTCACACTTCCTGTCAGCTTCCTCAGCAAGACCGGTAGCTTCCTTCAGATCAGCCTCGAGTCTTTTCATACGCTCAGCGTTTTGAACCAAGCGGTCGTCAAGTACCTTACGCATTCTTGGAAACAAAAGATAGTTTTTGTGAACGAATTCCAAATATTTGAAGGGTGTAGGTATTTAAATGTAGTCAATACCGCTCAGATTCGTCACCATTGTGTTGGACGGTGACAAGGGAGGTGATGGCGGTCTTGAGACTTTCCTCAGTGTTCTCAAATTTCTCCTCAGTGATCTGAACCTTCTTTGTGAGATTGTTCAGTTCCAACTCGGCCTGTTAATTCGGAAAGTAGAAGCATTTGGCGTGAATTTTCGTTACATATTCAATGAGCGGTTCTTAATTAAACAAATGAGTTTATACGGCAATGAGGGCTTTCTCCTTGGCTTCCAAATTGGCATTAGTTTTTGCAAGCAGTTCTTGGGCGACGGTATATTCCGCTTCAAGCTGAGCAAGTCGCTTCTTGAGCCCATCAACCTCCTCATTGTTCTTCGTCACGCGAGTATTTGCATCCCTGGAAACTGCTTCCATCGCGTCTGCCTGTTGGAAAAAAAAGATGGTCGCAATAATTGCCACGTAATTGTGGTCACAATCACATTTTAGCATGGATGGACCATGGACCCTTCTGTTTGGATTACTTTTAAAAAAATACCTTACCTTATCGTTTGCATTGTCCTTCTCCACCTTCATCGCCTGCATCTTCTTCTTGATGGCCTCCATCTTTGCGGCTTTTTTTAACGAAGTTTACTCTGGAAAGAACTATCGATTTTCAAAATAAATTATGGAAATATAAAAATATAAAAATTAATATGCTTTTGCATATCTCTGGTTTACCTGTAAAAAATGTGAAAAAAGGAAGCTAAAAAGGAGCAACCGATTCAATGAAGACCACAAAAGAAGACTGAATTAATCCTGGGGAAAACAATGATTCGTGCCAATTTTTTCTCTTTCGGAAGAGATAGAAATGCATATAAAAAGAGAGAAGAATGCATTCATCTAGAATCAGAGCACTGCCATCTCATTAGACGATCATAAAAGAAATTTCATCCTCATTTCAAGTCTCATCCCAAATGAGTTATATTTAGAACGAGCATGCCTTTGCGTGCTTCTTCTTCTGATGAATTGTACTTCCTCTTGCTTTTTATTGATCGTCATGATACTATCATGTTGGTTTTTTACAATTTATGAGCAATTCACAACACACATACTATAGGTATGCAATTCCAATTCCATGAGTGGTTAAAAGAAATCCCAAAAGCTAAGCCAAGTTAATCCTAAAAGAAAAAGTCGTAAAGAAGCTTCTATGTTAATTTTTGTATTCTTCAAGATTTAAAAGCGTGTACAGTTCAGAGAGTAAATGGGGATCTGATGTAATTATTTCTCCGATTGAAACTTTTTGTGGTCTTTTTTTTAAACCAAGTGATGAATTTCTGCTCAAGCTAGTTCCGCCCCAGTTTAGTATGAATGAATGAAAATGTCACAAGAACAAACAAGCAAAATGTCATGACGCATTTATGTCAGTTAATAAGGTACTTAATACTTAATACGTTGAGGACCTTCAAGTTCTGAAGATGGTCATGTAAGGGCAGGCATGGATTATCATTATAGCATTTACAAAACTTGTGAATTTTTTAGTCCAATTCTGGAAACTACGATTTATACAGAAATTTGCTTGTTTAGAATACCAGCTTTGAGAAGGATCATTTTTCAATCACTAACTTTTCAATTTGGACAAATCACGGTTTGCGAGTAAAATCATGATAGTAATTTTTATTGTAAAAGGCATAAAGATTCTTGTATTTTTTAAATTTTTCTTATTTGCCATTACATTTTACTAAATTGTTTCTGCGAGTCTATAGGTTTGAAGCTTTTAAGAAATTTTGGACGCAAGCCAAAAACCACGAAGCTTTTCAACTTTCAATCTTTATTCGTCAGACAATTTCAGGAAGGAGTAAATAATGCGGTATGACAATTTGCTTGAAAGTTTAGATTGTTTTCAAGAAATTGTATTGATATTTTGACAAATTGTTATGTACACAAAGCCTTGATGAAACAGAAATCTTACACTGAACCTCACTTTAGGAAAAGCCTCCTGTGAACTTCTTAGGAGTCTAAGTCGGTTGAATCCCAGTTTTACTAAAATTATACCAATTTCGATTTGGTTAAAATATTTGCAATAATATTTATGGCGGAATTTGTTTTGTTTCCAGAATAATAATCTGTTAGTCAAAATGACAACTTTCCCGCACGAAAAGAGTTTTAAGAGACACGTCAGATGAGGTATTACTAGTTTTGTTGAATGAAAATGATTTAACGGTCCGCTGTTGATTTATGTTAATGAATTTCAAGAATGGTGTGCTCAGTATTTCTGGGGCTTTTGAATGTGAAATTGAATTTTGATGATTCTGAGAAATAAATGCCCTTGTTACGCACGTTGTATTTACCACAATTTATTTTAATACCTAATTATTTCTGATTGAGTTAAAATCAATTCACTTATTGTGCTGTAACTATATTACTTACAATTAAATAAAAAGACCATATACATTGTATGTTATGACTTAATGTCTAATTTAAAGTATAACGCTTCTTAACCTATGCAATACTTGCTTCATTTTTCTACTTAACCAGAAATTTTGCTCGACATCTTAACATTATTAACTTTAACGCCTTTAATATTTTCTAAAAACATAAATATATTACCTCCTTTATAAGTTTTGACATGTTTATATAATTTTTGCAATTATAATTATTGCATTATTTAGTATATGATGTGAATGATACGTATGTATTTAACAATATTTTGAAAGTAAGGATTTTTATTTTTCAAGCAATTCTAAAGTATACTTCTTGGTAACGCGGGATGAACATGGAATCATTTCAATGGCGCTGTGTTTTACAAGTATTGTATAAATCTCATTTTTATAAAATTATTCGTTAAACTAAACTTTTTGGCATTGTTAATTTTGTCCTTGTTTGCATTTAAAATTTAGTAATCATATTTATCATCTAAAATCTTACTATGATGATAGTTCACTTGCAAATTACAACTATTCCAAATAGAAGTTGCAGTTTTAAAAAACACTTAAATGTTGATTTGTAAATCAACACGACATTTTTTCCTAGCAGCATGCTCTCTAATTGAACTCCTCATTGTAATGTTGGAAGAAAAACTAGAC
This sequence comes from Seira musarum, assembly GCA_027743895.1. NCBI lineage: Eukaryota > Metazoa > Arthropoda > Collembola > Entomobryomorpha > Entomobryidae > Seira > Seira musarum. The sequence continues at coordinate 10,293 of JAHZMX010002944.1, forward strand.
AAAATCTCGCTTCTAATGGCGTATGTGTAAACCTTAACCACAACTAACGGCAGCTGCACTGTAGAACTTAACCTACAAATACTTTTTTCTTTGCCCTCATTTACTGAAAACGTTCGATTAAAATTCGACTACCAAATACAGGAATTTTTCAAACAAATTTTTGCTTTATTAAATTAAAATGAATTTTATTTAAAGAGATGACTTGTAACTTCATTTTTTAACAATTAGGCGACTCCCTTTACTTATGATGAATTCTCAAATTGCCTATTCAAGTTTTTTCATATCTTAGATATAAAATGGGGTTGAAATTCAAATTGGAACTTAACGGGTTGGTACACTCAAATGAATGTCGATGCATTATGTGCTATAATGATGAATAGATTATTAATGATAAATACGACACTTGTTAGCTTAAAAAAATTAGATGCAAGAAATATTAAAATCATTTAATACTTTTTGTTACATAAACTTGAATCAATGTTTTTAATTAAAGTTTGAGATATTTATGTTTTCTTTGCCGAGAACGATGATTTTGTCCAATACGTTGTCCTATTACATTTCACCAGACATTTAGCGACCTACAGTTCCTCCAGCTTTGGTTATGCTCGGTTTTTTTTCCTTGTCTTTTGAGTTTTGATCTCCTCCCACCTAACAATCGTGAAAACGTATTAGAAAATGAATTTATAACTATTTTAATAGTACTACAACGTACCACGAGAGAAACCATTATGAGCAAAACCAGAAAAATTTCTCGATTTAGAAGTAACATTTTAAAAAGATTTTTGGAATGAGAACAGTATCGACTTCTGATATTAAGTACTGATTAGTCGTTCACTAACTCTTTAATTGGCTACTGCTTCCTTTGCTGCTTCAAGAAAGAACAGGAACCACATACAATGATGGTGCTGATATAATCACAAAAAATTAGAAGTTTCGTGTTTGTCTGCCTTTTGTTTTGTCCCCATTTGGTATTTCAAAGTTCTTAACAAAAGTTAATCAAATAAAACGGAATTACTTGTGTGAGTAACTAAATATCAAAAACACGAGGCGGCATTTTTTATATATTGAAATGTTAATTGTCGTTTGATTTATGGGCAGTAATATTATCAAGTTTAATTATCAATTCTTGCAAACAAAAGGAATATGTCGGTCGGGTTAATATTCAGAAGTGAGTCATAGACTAAGGCGACGCTATGATATATTAGAGAGATGAGATATTACTAAAGCTAAGCGTCTCTGGGTTCTGTGAGAAGTGAGTGAAGATTTTACAATAACTTTTTTCTACCATATGCTAGCTTTAAAAGTTTTAGAAAAATTTGTGGTCCCGGAGTTTGGCATTATAATGTGCATTAATAACGAGACAGTGATGTTTAGTAATAAAAATTCAATAGCTCCTTTGGCACATTTTCACTACGCACATTAATTTAAAGTATGTAATTCTGACAAAAATAAATGCTCTTCTTATGCACGTTGTAACCACAATTTATTTCAAAACAGACCATAAGTTTAACTTTATTTTTTTCATGTTGCTATTTTAATCAATATATTATAGTTTATTAAGTTAAGTTAATCAACAAATAATTTTTGATTGATTAACAATAAAACATTATTAAAAAATCCGTCACTTATTGTGCTGTAACTATTACACACATTGAAGAAACAGAATATACGTTGCTTGTTAACATTATCTAATTTAATAGAGTATAACACTTCTTATTTCCTACATTTAAAACAATTTATGCAATACTTCCTTAATTTTTTTAGAATACTTAACAAGAAATTATTTGTGACTTTTTAACACTATCCAATTTAAATAATAGCTTTAATATTTTTTGTGAATTTCATTGCTGCTTTTATTACAGTTTCAACGTAGCTGGCTTATTAAAAACGTATTCTTGCATTACTCTCTTAAGATACGATATGAATGACAAATACTTTTACAATATTTTTACAATAAAATAATTTTATTAACTAGTACATAATTCAAAATTTTTGCTAAAGAAACACCAATTTAAAATTCTATTTAGTAGATATGTAGGATGAACTAATCTTTTTGTAGACTACCTTAGACATTTTGTTCCAGTAAAATGCATTTTATTTGAGCCTCTTGCTGTTAGAATGGAAAACTGGACAGAAGGCAAAGACGGATATAAGATTGGAACAGGTAAAGGAACATGGAGTGAACGGCATCATTTTGCAAAAATTTTGTTAACAATGTATTTGTTGAAAGTTTGTACAAAGTATGTGTCCACTCTATGTTATAACTTAATGTCTAATTTAAAGTATAACGCTTCTTATTCCTTGCTTCGATTTTAATACTTATGCAATACTGGCTTCATTTTTCTACTTCACCAGAAATTTTGCTCGACATCATAACATTATTAACTTTAAAACCTTTAATATTTTTCAAAAAATATATATCACCTCTTTTATAACAGTTTCAACATGCTTAGATAATTTTTGCACTTATAATTATTGCATTATTTGGTATATGATTTAAATAATAAGTATTTATTTACCAAAATTTTTAAAATAAGGACTTTTATTTGCAAGCAATTCTAAATTCTAAAGTATACTTCTTGGTATGAACATGTAATATCAATGGCGAGCTATTTTTTACGAGCATGGCATTAATCCCATTGTTATAAAATTAATTGTTAAACTCAACTTTTTGGCATTGTTAATTTCGTCCTTGTTTACATTTAAAATTTAGTGACCAGATATCATCTAAAATCTTACTATGATGATAGTTTACTTGCCAATTACAATTATTCCAAATAGAAGTTGCAGTTTTAAAAAGCACTTAAATAAAATAAATTAAATGTTGGTTTGTAAATCGTCAAGACATGCCCTCTAATTGAACTCCTCATTGTAATGTTGGAAGTAAAACTAGACATAAAACCTTAACCACAACTACCGTCAGTTGCACTGTAGAACTTAACCTAGAAATACTTCTTTTCTTTGCCCTCATTTACTGAAAACGTTCGATTAAAATTCGACCACCAAACACAGGAATTTTTCAAACAAATTTTTGCTTTACTAAATTAAATGCATTTTATTTTAAAATATGACTTGTAACCTCATTTTTTAATAGATAGGCGACTCCCTTTACTTAAGTCGAATTTTCAAATTGCCTAATCAAGTTTTCTTATATCGTAGCTATAAAATGGGTTTGAAATGCAAATTGAAACTTCAGGGATTGGTACACTCAAATGAATGTCGATGTATTAAGTGCTATAATGATGAATAGATTAACTTAGATTATTAATGATAAATACGACACTTGTTAGCTCAATAAATTTATGTGCAGGAATTTATGAAATTATTTAATATTTTTTGTTACACAAACTTGAATCAATGTTTTTAATTAAAGTTTGAGATTTTTATGTTTTCTTCAATGTGCCGAGAACGATGATTTTGCCAAAACGTTGTCTTATTACATTTCACCAGACATTTA
>JAHZMX010002947.1:0-14020 GCA_027743895.1 Seira musarum
AACACATTTGTTTTCACTGAATTTGATTAATTTTTTGGACAATTTTTGGCCGATCGTGTAAATATTTGATTAATCAAGTGCACCGGAATTATAAAAAGTAATTGCGATAATTTTCTCGATTTGAATTCAAAAAAGTTACTCTTGTTTCTGAGTTCCTGGAGGAGAAGAGATCTTCAGGATTCTGAATCCGACCCTGACCTCTGCAGTCTTTAAAGGCAAGTTATGAATATTAAGATCCATTTCTAGTGCAGGAATTGTTTTAGATATACAGAAAAATAATTGAGTATGAATTCCAGCTATATTATCAACTGGAATGAAGTGCTGGAACTGCTGGAATTTTTCAATGCAATTCAATTTGATACTAATGTTTTGTATTATCTTTTGTCATGTCATGTCATGCAATATTTTTTATTGTCACTCCACACTCCACTCCACCTAATGCTTTCACTGTGGTTTACATGCGCTACTGTAAAACCGGAAATTAAATAGTCCATGACACGACAACGACATACATAATGCATTTGTATGGCAGACGATTTATGGTTTTATTTATGAAAACATCAAAAACAACTTCATTACGTTATATTCAAATTGAATTTGTATGTAAGAAATATGAATTGTTGGAACATGGAATAAATATAATTTTTTTCAATTTTATATTAACAGGTCTGGTCTATTCAGATAATGGAACAAAGGGACAGGGATACTATCCAGAGGAACATAAAACTCCTCACGAACCTTGTCTCATTGGATGCCCTATATCTTGAATTAATCAGGAGAGGAGTTATCGATCAAAATTTCATAGAAAGGATTAAGGTACATGAGAGAAAAGTATAAAAATGTATGAACACGAAGCTACATAAAATGAAATGAAATGTTTGCTAAAGGATGGTGATGGTAATTTTTGTTCCAGGTGAAGTACAAATTGCCATCCGAACAAGCCCAGGAGTTCTTCCTGAGCTATACAAAGCGAGGACCAACGGCATTCCAGAATCTCGTTGAGGCTTTAGAGACGATTGGCCATATCAGTGAGGCGAATACTCTTGTGAGATCTAAACAAACAAACGGGATTCATCATAGTCCTCAGCATTCGCTTGGTCGAAATGGACATTCACCTTCGAGTTCAGTATCTCCTTCAACCTCTTGTTCCGGTTCTAATTCGCTCCCGAACTCACCACTTATGCGGCAACACAGCAGGTGGGACATTAGCAGAAATTACATTTATTTCTTTTTCTGGAAATTAGTTCTAAAAAAATGTGTCACTTAAATAGTGGCGGTGCCCCCACTACCGGTGGCAGGGGTGGCAGAGTCGACCCTTTCTGCAGCGGTAATATGTCAACGAGTTCCAGCTCTAATTCCGTTTCAGACCAGATGAGAAGGTTATCTTTGAACTCAAATAGCCCCAGTTCTAGTTCCAGCAGTTTTGCGGATTTGGGCGAGCTGGTGATCAATGTGAAAAAAGCGGAACGGTACAATAATGGTTGCGTAGACCATTCAGAGGTGAATTTTTCATCTTGAAATTATTTTGAAGCTCTGAATCATTTAGCTTGGTGAGGTTTAACAATTTTAAAAACTGTTGTAGGCATATCCAATGCAATCAAATCCCAGAGGCTTTGCTCTCATTATCAACAACATCGAGTTTATTGGCGACTCTGAAGCAAAACGCGACGGAGCGGAGAAAGACACTCCCCATTTACAACAACTTCTCGAGCAGCTTGGCTATCAAGTCATGATACGACACAACGTTCTAAAAAAGGATTTAATTCATAGGGAAAATGGAATTTTAAAGCGGTTTATAGATCAATTCTATTCTAAAAATGTTGATAGCTGTATTGTAGCAATTATGAGCCATGGCAGGGAAGGCCACTTTATACGAGCCCATGACGCAGAGGATTCTCGCAATTGGCAGTGCGCATATTGGAACTTTTACGATGATATTTTACGACGGTTTAATAATCGCTACTCTCCAGTACTGAATGGGAAACCAAAGATTTTTATTGTTCAAGCGTGTCTTGGATCTGAGCGGGATCGTGGTGTTCGACGGCGCACCCAAGTCGATGTCAAGGATCTCACACCCTCAGAGCCTCCGATTTCTTCGGGTGATGGGGATGCCGATTGGGATAGTACTCCTCAAGAAATGCCTGAAACTGAGGATATGATCGCGTGCTTTGCCACCATTCCTGGATTCGTTTCAAACAGAGATATTGAACATGGGACGTGGTACATCCGTTCCCTTTGCAAAGTTTTTATGGAAAATGCTCACAATACAGAGTTATGCAAGCTTCTAAAATTGGTACGCATATGAACATTTTTGGTTGATTAATGAATTACACGAAAAACCTAACGTCATTGTATATTGTATTTATGCAGGTTGGTCTAGAAATGCGTAAAATCAGAAGCGAAGAGTGGCATAAGCAAATGTGCTCTTATCACGTTCTTGGATTCCATAAGGAGCTGTACTTCAACCCTGGTATTTTCGAGAATTTCAACGCTATTCCTAATTTACCCCAGGAGGAGGAACTCAATGGACAGATGGATCATCAAAATGATCAGGATGAGGATTCTCCACCTTCGTCTGCTTGTGCGATAACACCTTAACATTTCACCAACGGAAGCAAACACAGTGTAAAAACGCGATACTGCACAACTGTACAATCACTCATTTCCAAAAACATTCATTCCACGTCTGCTGTTGTTTCGCATAACTGTACTTATTTTGGACAGGGATTGAGTTCTCTTATCATAATTTCTTTTCTATTTATAATATCGATTCGTTATGAATCTCAATTTTGGTTCAATTTCATGCGAGCTTTTTAACTGTTGTGTATCAAGTCTGTTTTCATTTTTAAATCTAAAATCTCATCTCGTCCATAGACATCAATGACTCAATATATCTCCAAAATGACTGCTCACAAATGGAGATAATTTTATTAATTGTTTTGCTCAAGCAAATCGAGTCAAATAGTCAATCATTCTTATTTATTATTTTAAAATTGTTTTTCAATTAATCGATTTAATTTAATCGTTATTTGTGACCTTATTGTGTTGTTCTTGTTCTGTCTGGCCTAGACTAGACTCATGTTTTTTTTTTCAAATATTGTGAAATATGTTCGTGAAGATATTTATTTTGAATGAATGACTGCAATGTCTCAAACTTCTATGTATCTGAATGGGTGAAACAAATCTTTAAAAATTTAAATTGGCGTACCTGCATATTTGAAACTGTTCTTCCGTCTATAAATTCTACGACTACATCTAATACAATTTTCCTTTTTATCTAAATATGTTCTTAAGTTTTATTTTCACAGTTTAAAAAATTGTATAATTTATGCTCTCTTCATTTGTGTATTTTACTCCTAGTTTAGAAATAACAAACAGTTGTACTTACTTAGCAGGTAATCCCCCATGCAGGCCCCCAATAATCCCCCATGCAAAAATCCTTTCTGCCAATAATCCACCCCCAATTATCCACCTAGCCAAAAATCTTCCTTCCAATTATCCTCCTTACCAACAATCCACCCCCACCCTATCAATAATCCATCTAGCCCAAAATTCGCTCCTTCCAAAAATCCTCCTTTCAATTATCCCCCCTGCCAATAATCCAACCCCAATTATCCTCCCTATTAATAATCCACCTAGCCAATAATCCCCCTTCCAATTATCCTCCAACCAAAAATCCCCCTACCAATAATCCACCTAGCAAAAAATCCGCCCCTACCAATAATCCACCTAGCAAAAAATCCACCCTTACCAATAATCCACGTAGCATAAAATCCGCCCCTATCAAAAACCCCATTCCAATTATTAGCGGCACTAGCACTTACTTACTTGCACTTTATTAGCTCCCGTTAGTTTGACAAAAAAACATAAAAGACTAAAAACACATTGCATTTCAGTTTATAACTCATATGGATTGTTATTTCTTATTATTACTTATCTGATCTGAAATCCTGAAGATCTGCTCAAGAATATTTAAAACGCTTGTGCAATAATGTTTATGCTGTGTAACATTAACATCCTCATCGCATCACATTGCATTTAATAATTATAATTATATTTATACTTGCGTGGATCTTCAATATTTTTATGTCGTTACATTTACAGTCGTCGTTGGTTCTTTCTAAAAATGATTTCCGCTTAATCCTAAGCTCGTAATTTGTGAATGATACAATAATATCAGAGAAGTATACTTAAAAATTGTCAATTCGGCGAAATTAATGTCTACCTAATCAATTACTAATTCGGAATAAATTATCTATAAACTCTATTTATATTGCATTCGACATAAAATACATATAATTTAACGTAATATTTCACTTTACTCATGAACCTTCAAATATAAAGCGGTATTCTGACTATCTTCAGATCAAGTCATGTCCCAGAATTTTTTTATATTGACCAGGCCATTTATAAAGTTTCAGAATTTGGGGCATATTGAGTCATGGATCATATAAACTGATTCATAACTATGAAATTATAATTCCACTTTTATTCAATTTATCCAACTTAATTATAAACTCTTCCGTCTTAATTTTTTCATAAACGCAATTACATACAAAATAAAATGATTAAAATGCATAGGAATTTCGCAGTACTTTGTTTTCGTTCCATTCCAAACAAGCTTCCTTCTTCACAAAAAATCAGTTTTCGCACAATAAACGCACTTGAGTAGAGTATGACATGACATGGTTGATGATGATGATAATGATGAGTCTTTTGTTCAGTATTTATGATTTTGTTCCTCAGCGTCATCATTTTCATACGCATCTAACTAAAATCATCATCATCTCAATCTCATAAAGTTCCACAAGGCTCACGGGCTACTGCACAACGCATTGTAAAAAAGCATTTGTCTACATTCACATTCTTCTACATGTTCTCTGGCTCTGGCTCTGTTATGTATTCACTTTCGTTCATGAGCTGACTGACTATGACTCATTCAGAGTTTCAGAGATTCTTCAAAGAACAGAAGAGAAGTCATCAAAATAATAAATTCTTCAGGTCATCATTATTTTAAAAAAGCACAAATGCGGATTTAAAGTGCTGACCCACCACCAATTTGTGACAGTGACTTGACTGTGCAAAAAGTCTTGCAAAAAAGTTAATTTTGAAGATAAAAACTAGTGCCAGTGATATAAGATCAGCTGTCGGACTGGATTTTTTGAATAAGTGCTGGTTTGAGTGTTCCCATTGTCCAGGTTTTCCAGTGACCAGTAATTTTTAAAAGATGAATAGGCTTTTTGGGAAGGGTAAACCTAAGGAGCCCGCTCCAGACTTAGGGAACTGCATCTCAAATGTGAGTGAAACATTCAATAATAAAAAGATAACAATCAAGGTTAGCCTGATTGGCATTTGTAGTGAAATTAATTTATTTTTGGAATTATTTTTAAAGGTTGATAAGAAAGCAGAGGACATTGAGAAGAAATCACAGCAATGCGAGGCCGAACTCCGCAAAATTCGGGAACAAATGAAGAAGATGAGGGAAGGTCCTGCAAAGAACGCGTTGAAACAAAAAGCACTCAGAATTCTCCAGAGAAAGAAGGCGTAAGGGAAATTGAATATAAAAGACAGAGACTGCTTCAATCAGTTTTGGTTTTAATTGTTTTTGTTAATCTGGTTATTGCGCAGTTATGAGACACAAGCGGATGGCCTTCGACAACAGTCCTTCAACATGGAACAAGCAACAATGGCCATTCAATCAGCTAAGGACACACAGGTCGTAGTAGGCGCAATGAAAACTGGTCTCAAAGAAATGAAGAGGGAGTTCAAAAAGATTAATGTGGATAATATCGAGGTTCGTTGAGGGCTTAAGAGTTTACTACTTTAAAAGTCAGAGTTTAAGGGTTCAAGCGTTATCATTTCGATTTTCCTTACTCACATGGAGAACCATCCAAAACGACGGTAATTAAACCATTACAAAATTAATTAAGCTTTAATGGAAGTAAGGAAAACTGATTGTAATTTTTCTTGTTTATTTTAGGAGGGAGTCGCCGTCGACGAATTCGGCTTGCCTCAAGTGCCTGCAACGTAATCTTAATTTTAGCTGGATGGAATTCTAAAAAATGGAGATGAAGTCACTTCATTTCAGTGGTCTATAGGCCTGGATTCCTTATCTTTAAGTCCCGTGATAATATAAGATTATATGTAATTGTAATTGTAAAAAATAACTCGATTATACTATAAAATTGTCTAATAACACAATTAATCAATTGTCCACTTTTCTGTATTTCTACACAATTTGTCGTAATGTTTTGCTTTAGTGCAGTTAATTATGCTATGCCATTCAAAGGATACATGACGTTTTAAGTTAAAGAAGTGGAAAGTGATTTGTGTATATTTAATTTATAGAGGATTAAAGTGCTTGAAATTTTATTTACAATTAAAATATCTTCATTCAATCTTATCAAATATAATGAGAGCAATTAGCTTTAAGTGACAATCCATCATACCACACATATCTTAGTTGATCATGTCAGGTCAGGTCAGGTCAACCGGGAAGGCTGGGTCTCGAAAGCCATGAAGATCCCCAAAAGGACACATCCAACTAGCACGTATCGGTTGGCAATTACCATCAGAGCATCACTCCCCTCTCCCGTCTTCACCGCTTCTTCATCCATCGCTTTATCGTTGCATTTGTCTTTTGCTTTGCAAGCGCACCGTGTCTTCGTCCCATCACCTGCCTCCTTTTTACATTCCTTCTCACCCCATCCGAGATCGGGTCCACAGCCTTTTTGGAAGACTTCTTTCTCTTTGCTGTTTTCTTTAGCTTCCGCACGAGTTCCGCAAATTGCCGTGTGGGTGTCTTTCTCCGAATGGTAAGCTTTTCCTTCGTGACATGTCTCTGTTCGCGGTTTATCCTTTGTCTTTTCGCAATCCGATTTTGAGCGACATTCGTAACAAACCAGGGAGGATGTTGTTCCGAGGAATGCGAGGAGTAGGAGGAGAGTAGTAGTAATCGAGGACAGTGACATGATTCTTTCTATTTTCTCTCAGCATTTAAACTGTTGAGAGTCGTTCGGAATATATTCTTTGTACAATCGTCAGTAAGCAATCGCCAAGAAATTAAAGGAACTCTCGAAGTGAAAGTTTCGTGTCGTGCGTCCATGGAAATGTTACCCGAAAAGGTGTCCTTTGCCAAGACCTTATTGCGTTGGCATTTCCAAATTCCAACCGGATTTTTTATAGATTTGGAGGACTCCGCAGAATTTTGAAATGTAAATCGTTGCATTGTACTTCACGCCAAATTATTTTTGAAAAATGAAGCGTATGAAATATATTCGGAGTAATTTATGTTACTTCATTGAACAATTTAATATTATTCAATTGGAACAGGACCGACAGAAATAGGAAATTACATATTTGAGTGCCATGAAAAATGCGAAAAATTTTATTTATGTTTTGTAGGATTTTATATGTGATTTTTTCTCCATTTGAATCATTTGATAGAATTTAATTGCATAGGTCGGTAGAACAGGAAGTACTTGAGTTGGACTGTGAAGGTTTCATTCATAAAACTGTTTGATCGTGTTTCTAAGGAGGGCTGACATTAGTAGTTATGCTTTAGTTTAATTAATTTTGTTTCATTCTGAAGAAGTTATGTAAGTTTTATAAATCTCGATATCAATCAAACACGAAGAAAAGATGGGATAGTAAAACCATTTAAACCTCCCTACCTCCAAATTCGGAACGCATCAAAATTCTTAGTTTTTATTCAATTCTCGGAAAAATAAGAAAAAAATCTAGCCATGGCCTTGTCTGAGACATCTCTACCACTTTGCATGAGTGATCAAAATCATAATGTGGATGATGGTACTACAACCCCAACTGAGAATTGTTATGAAGATGGCTTATCCTCAAAAGTTTTCGGATTCATAGGAATTTCAAAGTCTTTTGGGCAGTCATTTGTATGAAGAGTACGTTCCTGATGTCGAGACAATTTCCAGTATTCCCTATAATCTCGTGAGCTGGGTAAGTTCATGAAAGGAGGTCAGCCAGTATTTCATTCCAAAATAGATTAAGATTTTCCATCGTATTTCCATTAGATTCGTGGGAGAAGTGCAGATCCACAATCGCATTCCAATACAGGTGCAGAACCAGAAGTAGTAATGCAACCCAGAGAATCGGGATATGATGGGAACGACACGGAAACTGACATTGACACCGTTAAAGAAGGGTCTATGAAAGCAACGGAGAAGCCACATCCACCAGAACAAAGCGATACTGGTCGTGATATTGAAAGTACTACGGTCACTGAACCAGTGCCAGAACCTGATCCAAATCCAACCCCTGTGAAATCCTCAGATTCTGAAGGACTAGTCAAGCTTGTGGAAAAGCCTAGTGAACTTTCCACCGCAATTATTGAAGATTCTGAGTCGGTGAGGGAGCTGAAGGAAATTTTAAGAATTGGGAAAGACAACTTTTTCGGGCCAGCTCCAATGCATATACCTGAAACTGGGGGAAAGAGTGACGGGGAGGATCTCATGAGCATACAGCCCGTACCGCTACCTTTCCCGGATCTGAAGAAACTTGAAGATGAGCTACAGGTACATAGGTGCTCATAAGTGTTGTCTCAGTTTGCCCCCAAAAATGAATTGATATTCTATTTTAAGGGTCTCCAGGATCTTTGTACCGAACTTATTCGGAGGGTTGCATCAGAGTCAACACTTGTATGTGCTCAAGTAGTGCCTCCCATCAATATCAGCTCCGATGGGAATGTCAGTCCGAGTTGTTCCTCCAAAATGAAGAAGCCCAGGAAGGCAAGCAATTCCAGATTCCAGAAATGTTCAGCCTTGCTCCAGCGAGACATCTCTTTACAGCAGTTTCCAAATTTTCCATGAAAACGATACTGATGACGAGGAGTTTGGAAGAAAGAAAGAGTCGAGAAGGAGTCTTCACCGGAAAAGAGTGACATTCGCTACTCCCCCGAGCGAGACAAATATTTATGCTTATCATGAAGCTGTTGATTCTGATGCTGATGACGAGGAGGGGGATACACAAGAGGATGAAGAGGAAGCGAAAACTGTGATTACTTTCTTGGGTCGCCCCGTTTCCCCTAAACTCTCGGAATCTTTGATATATTCCCCCTTGGCAAACATCTCCTCTCTAACGGATTATCCAACGATGGTCAAAGCCACCTCAAGTGGGAGTGGGCGACTATCAAGGGCACCTTCGAAGAATGACATGAGGGGAATTTCGAGTAGAGATGTAAACGGAAATAAAGGTTCTGGTAGAACAATGTCCTGCCCTCCTTCAAGAAGGCCATCAACAACTCACTTTAGGGACGACGTTGTGGAAAAAGCAAAGGCGAAAATACAGAAAATGGCTTTGGGAGTAAAAAACCAACAAGTTCAGTTACGACGACCACTGATCACCAGAAGCAACTCGCAAATTAAAGTCCCGATTCCGCCAGCAGTGCCAGCAAGAAGAGCATCATTTTACCATTTTGTTCATCTCGATCAGAACGACAATGAAACTTCAAGTGAAGCGGAAGTTAACGGCAATTTTATACCTCGGACTATATCCAAACCTGAACCCGAACCACGAGTTGTGGAGACATTCGATAAAGAAGAGGAGGAGGAAGAAGATGTAACGCAGGAAGTCCCTAGAAAGGCTATCAATGTCCCGTCTCCTTTACCCAGTCGCATTCCCATTCCCATTCGATTACCCGAATTACCGCAACCCCAACGCCCAACAAGTCCAATTCCACATAGGACCCGGTCAACAAAATCGAATCGAGAATTGGATGAAAACGCTAATCAGCGGGAATTGCGACCAACCCCATTTCCCTCACGACCGCAAGTAACCAGATCGAGATCAAGGCCTACACAAAGACCACCACCACCATCATCCCCCTCATCGCTGGAGGTGGATGACACAGACGCCACTGCTAGTTCCTCAGAGGACTCCTCCATAACCTCGTATTACGATTTTCTCGTGGAGACTGAGACTCAAACTGAGGAAATCAGAGAAACGAAAACGGAAGTGGTCGAAGTTCCCGAACCCAAAACGCAGATTATCAATAAAAAAGTGACGTATTGCAAATATCCCTTCGTCTGATACTGAGGCGGGTGAATTACAAGTCGACTTGAATGGGAATGAATCCTCAGGGGATGCGAAGGAGGCAAAGTCCCTTCCAATTATTCTGAAAACTAGTCCAAGCACGACCACAACCTCAAGTGAAGAAAAGAAGGAATCACTTCCGGTTATGGTAATGACTAAAGGAGAAAAAGATAAACTGGATCCAGATGTGGATATTGTTAAAAATGTTTTAATTTGCATAAATATTCAGGTAAATTACAATTTACAATTCGAATTCATATTCATTAATTGTACTACAATTTATAAAAAAAGAAGAGAGTCTCAAAAAAAAATACACTAAAAAAATTATGCGAAGTTATTATGTACTTGTTTATTTATAAATTCCTCGTGGTCGTGTTGTGATGTGATCATTAATATTCGTTGTATCATTTAAGTTTTTGTTGCTCCTGATCTGGTCTGGTCTAATCTCTATTTTCCCATTCTCTGGACAGACCACTCCTTCTGACAAAGAGGACACCGCTTATTCTGCTGAACCCACTGAGCCATACAGCAATGATGAAAGGAATGATTACACTCGCCCCATACAACGACACACTCTGGTTGTTTCCCCCCGGATGATCGATTAGCGTCCCCCTGACATCTGAGGCAAGCGTCTGGAATTTAAAAAAGAGAGAGAAAGTTTCAGTTGCATTCGCATTCGCTTGAATAAAATATCAATCCCATCAGGTTCGTCATCTAATGATAAGCTCAAATTGAACTCGTTTTGGATTACTAATGCTTATCTGTCATTTGCTTTTCAGATAACCTAAACCTAGCCCAGTCCAAATAAAATATCAATCCCATCAGGTTCGTCATCTAAAGATTACTTATGATAAGCTCAAATTGAACTCGTTTTGGATTACTAATGCTTATCTGTCATTTGCTTTTCAGATAACCTAGCCCAGTCCAGCTGGGGGCCACCTGATTTGTAAAAAATTGAAATAATCTTGTCAAAATCTGGAGTCACCAAGTCGTCCTTTGTTATTGTCGTATCATTTCACCCCAAAAATAAATACACGTGAAACAAAAGCTATTTTTAATAATGACTTTCACTTTTAATTTCGTATTCACCCAGCGTCATTCAGGCATCATCACTGTTTTATCTTAAGCATAATTGCTGTACCTAAAAAAATTCATTTTTTGATCCAGACTCGAGACAAATCACTTGCGCAAGCACATTTTCCTTATCTTATCTTCATTACGCATTTATTATTATTTTTATTATTATCCAGTGAACGTCTTAAATAGCTCGAGTAGGATATTATCAAGCTCATTTCTCATATCACGATGAATCATGATCATTATTGCGCTTCTGCTACTGGATAAGACCAATAATAACTTGTTATTCATAAATCATAATGGATTTGAAATAATGCTTTTGGTCTAGTTCCGCGTGTCAGCTAGTGCGATCCAATTCAATGTATAAAGAACTTGAATGTCACATTTGACGGATTGTCAAAACGGAAGTCCGGACCAAATTCATAAAATCAACTCGACCCAGATTATCCAGTCAATTCTCACCACGGCTTAAAATCAATGACGCATTTTCAAAAGTAAGTGTCTGGCATAATCCGTTAGATCAATCCAGCTGAAGTCAAAACAAATCAAAGTCATGAATGAAATTGATTGTGATTGTGAGTTTGACGAAGACACGAACAATTTTTTGTTTGAATTGCATTAACTTTGGGTAAGCTTGGCTCCAGGTCGGACAAAAAATGGGAATAAATGCAGATCCACTTTTATTATTTTTTTACTTTACTTTACTTTATTTGCTGAATACGAAATAAAAAATTGAATACCGGAGAGGTCATTGTGATCAATTTCTCTTCTGTAAATATGTAATACTTTGTCATTCTCATGATTCCCCAAGTGACCCCATCTCACCATCGCATGTCGATGCAGAAATGGTGAGCTTGTGCGTGCTGTGATCCTATTAATTTCTGGAAGGCTTTATGAAAAGTTTCATTATAAAATTAAAAAGCACATGGTTTTGGATTCGGGATGTGATGCAACACGTGAGGCGTGAGTATCGAGTAAAGTCCTGAGATGAGATGAGCTAATCTTAATCGTGAGCAAACGCAAGCGAAGATAATATTTTTTAAAAGAAAATGACTCGGTCATGTTTACATTTTACATGACAAGCTACTTTACTACGCACCACGACAGAAGTACAACTACCACGCATTGCTCTCCTCATCTCAGCGTTCACAAAGAAAACAACTCCGCTTTTGGGCTCACACGACACGTGAATTGCGACTGAAAGATCAAAATCCAGCTACCACATTCACATCCTCCAAGCAAATTAAAATTAAATGGAACAAAGTCCCTCCACTTCTTCCTCCATTAAATGAATGGAGTTAGATAATATCACTGGAGTCTACAGATAAAATTCGAATTCTGTTAACCTCATCATTTCATTTGTTTGGTGGAAGGACTGACTGAAACCTAAAAAATTTTCGAGTCGGCTTATACGAATAATAGTAAAGTATGATGGCCCAAAAATGTGCGCAGATTCATCAAAATAATTGAAACATGTCACGCCAACGATGATAACTTAAACGCATGTACCCCAACTTTGGCCTCAACTTCTGGGAAGTAAGCAGTAGTAATAAAAATAGTAATGAAGGACCATTAAAAAATAAGACGCAACACTTAAATCCTATCATCACATATCTGTAATTCATAGGTATTTAACTTGGAGTTTGGAACTGCATGAAAAAAATAATCAGGGTGATTACTTAATTTTCTGCAATTTCATCACAAACATAATTACAAAATCAAAACAACATTTTATTGAGGGAGGTCAATGCAGCTGGCATCACGTCAGCATAAAAAAATTTCTGCATTTCCTAATAACTACCTAACAAGCGTATTGTGCTGTTTACCACTGCTACAACTACAACTACAACTACCACACATTCCTTTACATATTTTAAAAGAAAAAAAAAACGAATCTGTAAAATTCCAAAAAGTTAAGATTGGCTTAAATATGCATGCATGAGAAAGGACGCACATACAAGGCCGAAGGCTGAATGTACCCGAGAAATGAAGAGAAATATCCGAAATTCTATTTCCAAATTTTCCAAACAGATTTCCCTATGTCAAATGTCACCTCACTCGATTTTGGAAGAACCGGCCTTCGCAAATTTTCTAAAACGTGACATAAATTACTGTCAATCTCATTGCACGCGTTTCGTAACCGGGCTAATTAGTGTTCTGTTCTGCTCTACTCATGTACTACTCATACGTAATTAAGATAGAATGGGTGATGTGAGATTATCGTAATTCCACAGTTCTGGACTGGATACAGGATTGGTCATTGAAGCCTAATTGAGATGAGAAACTGCCAGAATCTTGATATAACATACCACTACTCTACTCTCTTCCAGAAAATTCAAACACTTGAAAACTATCACAAAAAATTATCAATGTTTGTTTACAAATACAAAATTGATAAAATGACTCATTTCGCTGTTTAAAAAATGTCCTCATGCGTTTTTCCGATACTCCGTCCGGTGCATGTCTTTTGTTTGAGCAACTTAACTTTTGCATTATATTATTTTTGCGGAAAATTCCGACCTGTCAAAAACACAAGGAAAAAAATATTCCAAAAAGGCAAGGGTGCCAAATCATCATCAGAAAACGCTTTTAAGATGGCCCAGGCTCATGCCTAAATAAAAATCACGATGTTATTGAATGTCAAGAAGTTCACGCATTTTTGCAAATATTTTTTTTCTATTCTTTGCAACAATAACAGTGATTCATTTTTAATTGCATTTTTAACGACAAAGCTCAAAGGTTCTTGCATAGGATAGTATGGCTTTTGCTTCCCGTTACAATTACACGTTTGCCTCCTTCTGGCTTGGCTTTAGCTTCTTCGGTTTCCTACGGTGTAATTATGAATGGATGCCAAACAAACATTAAAAAAGGGTTCATTACACGA